>JARHVA010000165.1:3187500-3472500 GCA_037957365.1 Torreya grandis | reverse complement strand
AAAATCAACAGTATCATCCAACCTGATAGTAATTTATGTTTACAATTGTATCAACCAACATGATATAGTTTATGTTTTATATTATATTGACAGACTAAATAAAGTTCCCTATTCATCTTACTATATCGATATACTCTATAAAATTCTTTGTACCCACTTTTTCTCCTACTATATCAACATACCTAATACAATCTATTTTTATTCCTACTATATCATAGAACCAATACAATCTACTGTCTTTAACTACATTGACCAACCTGATACGATTACCCTAGACCACTTATACAATATTAGTAGTGCCATGTCTATAACATTAGATCATAATATATAAAATTTAGATCAAAATTTTCCTACAATCAGACAACATTATTTCCAAATTTATACTCCTCAATTACAATTGTATTCAAATTCTATTATCCTTTATGAGTGGGATACCATAAAATATAATTCTAAAATTCTATCTCAAATTTATTTTTTTAGATTATGAGTATTATCCACAACACCATAATCATCTTATACAAATTGTATTTGACATGAACACTCTTTGAATACTTCCTTTAGGGAAACAACTTACCTAAGTATCATGCAATAATATGAATAAATGTCTATCCATGTCGATCACAAAATGGATATAGACCCATATCTTAAATTTCACTTTGCATCTATAATCCTCGATAATATCCTCCTTCATGTAGATGAACTTCCTTCATTTATTAGCATCCAAATAGGTAATTTATAAGTCAAGTAAGCCTTAGTTGATAAAGTTTCTAGTACTTGTCTTGACTCTTTGTACTTCATCAAAACCCTTGGATATTATACTTGTAACTTTAAGTCTAACCATAACATATGCTAAGGATATGACTAAAGATAAATATATCCATTATAATGCATTTGGATTCCTATAAAGGTACTTCTTATTATAGTTAGGGTGAAGATTAGGATATTTAATTATCCCATTTATTATAAAACCTTTATTGCTCATTTTTAGACTCATTACTTGAGGACCATAACTTATTTTGGATGCCAATGCATCAATATTTGTTACATGGGTGTTATTTATAAGGTATAAGGTGATACCAACCCTTAAAATTTTAAACAATTATAAGAGCATGGCACCTATAAAAACTTGACCTTTAAATTATACCTTATATCCTATTATAAGAGTGTCAACACTTTAACTATCCCATTTATTCAAATAGAGATTACAATGGTCACCCCGAGCTTGTGGGCAACATCCCACTAAATCTCTTTGATTTCAATGATGACGAGCCCAATGAGATTAACTTTAAAATCAAAACGTAAAATCTCCCTCATATCATCATAAATCAATTTATGCCTACTTTACATGTCTATTATTTCAAAATTCAAAGCTAATGAGATACCTTATTCTATGGTTATTCTTCAGAAGCCCATTTCTAACAAACATTCCATAGAAATTATGGGTGAATCCCTTAGCATGGATCTCACCACTCATAATTATAGCTATGGTTACACATTATATGATTATTATTTATTTGATTATGACCAATTAAATGATACATAAGTCTTTAATTACTATTTTTCCCTTTAGATATATTAATAGCACACATCCTCCTCCTTTAGCATTAATCTAGTTAATATTTTTTAGTTTGATACACTTGACCCCATATATTTTTATATTATTGTGAAATAAGTGTTTATATTTATTTATTTTAATGAGATACATTATAATTATAATATGTGTTTAGTTTAATTCTAAAAATATGATATGGATCCAACTTATAGTTTGACTACACTACACGCTTGATATTTTTGAGCCTCTTCGAAGTATGCTTGATGATCATTCTAATACTAAACCATGTCATTTTACTAGAATTTATGATCATTTTATTTAAATTATTTTAGATAAATCACCATTTTTATTCATCCCACATAAAATATGGCATTAAAAGACATAAAAACACTTTATTTTCATTTCATAAAACCTTTGTTTAATCTATTTATTCTGATTTAACAATAAAATTCTATAGATAAATAAACTATTTAAATATGATCTAATTTATAAAATAAACAAAATATAAATGTATAATACATTACTTTACATAATTTAAAATGAGTCATAAATAGTAAATTGATAAGTAGATATGAAAACCTATCTCAAATTGAACTTGCTAACTGTGTAGATTACTAATGAAAATTAACTATAATGACCCCTAAACTATGTTGAAGTTGAAATCCTAATTTCAAACTACACTGGGAAAAAGTCACACTATTAGGATAGGGTCACACTACTACCTTGTCTATTTAATATGATTACATATTAGTTGACTATGTGATTGATTTTTATTTAAGATCACCTACAATTTTTTGAAAGGGTTTTCAAATTATTTGTGTGTCTATTTGATGCATGGAAGACCTAAAAAGTCAAAACCCTAGATCCTATGTAATAAATTGAAAGGATATATAATATAAGAGGGGAATTTATAAAGGAATAGCTAAGATATCCTTAAAAACCTCATGTAATATGAGTGTTTCCTATAAAGTCAAAAAGGACCTAGGTCTGATGTATTTCTCCCTCCTAGAGTTAGTTTATGAATCTTGATATTTTTTATATGAATTTTAATAATTAGATTAAATTAATTTATTGAAAATGAGTGGCATTGAACTATAATAAAATAGCTTCAGAGTTGGCCTATGGCTGTTAGAATAAATCAAAATTAAAATTGGAAAAAATAGTGCCCTTTTGGCTAATGAGTAGTAGAGTTGCCAAGTGATTGCTATATGATGCCTTGAGAGGCCTTGATATGCTTATATAGAGTAATAACTATAATATTTAAATTAAATAATTTTTTTAAAAATCATAGGAGGGGTAATAAGAAACTTATAAAATTTTAAAAGTTACTATTGCCCTGTCTACCTAGTGCGGTCTTATCCCAGAAGGACAAATATTATTAGAATTGGGTTGAAAAGAAATAGTATGAAAAATAGTGATGACTAAATGTTGTTTTCAATTATTTAAAGGTAGTAAATATAATAAATAATTCTCTTATATATATCAAAATTAATGAAATAAAAAATAGGCCAAGTAAGGTAAGGATGTCAAGTTTAAACATTGTCAAAAACTTAATGATTAAATTTAAGTGTCTATATTTTCACTTATTCTACTGATGTAATGTATTTAAAATTGCTAGAATAAAGGAGATTCAAACCTAAGTGTGTATACATTTTTTTTTTGTGTGTGTGAGGCTTGATTATGCTAGGTGTCTTAATGCAAGACCTACAATAATTCCATTGAAAGTAGTTATTGTCCATATTTTAAATTTTAAAATTTTACATTTTAAAATAGAGCAACGAAAGTATACACCTAAAAGAGTATGAAATCTAATTTACCTATAACTTAAAAATGGATAAGTGTGTTCCCCATTATTGAGGAATTTAGAGAAATTTTGAACCTATGGAGAATTGAGGGTGATAAATTCTCAATTTGAAAATGAATTAAATCCCTTGAGTCATAAATATTTTATGCTCTAACTCACATAGAGTACTCTGCTATAATAATTAAAGGATGAAAGCACCATATGTGGCTCACTACAATGCACCATATACGTTGAGTGTCAATAAACTAAAATGTGGTATAAAAAATGGTGGAATCACCAATTGTGTCTTTCTAAAGTATAACCATAGATGTTGAGTGTCACTAAACTCCAACATGCCCAATATCAAAATGAAATGAATCACACCATTGTAGATGAATAAAGATTATATTTGAAACTTTTGTACCTTTAAAATTTTTAAACTTTGAAAATTTTAATTTTTCATGTAGAAACATGAATATGAATGAATATCATGCCCCATGTATTTGTATTGTATTGTATTGATATAACATGATAATCAAACTTACAACTTGTAATGTTTTTCATATACCCATGAATATGCATCAAGTATATGTGAATTTGTATGGAAGTAACTATAATAATGAGTGCACATGCATGTCCCACGCCCCCATAATATTAATTTTATTGAATCTTACTTTATTTTGTCATAAATCTTATTTTTTTGCTCAAAATGACTTAAATTATCAAAACAAGTCCATTATGATGGCCCCTTTTTTACATGAGAAACATAGACTTTAAGTCACTAATCTCAACATAACACTGTAAAATATTTGAAATATGTAATCATGTAGTATCATATAAACATTTTAATTGTATTGCATCATAGTATTAAATATAATATTGAATTTTATATGAAACAAGTGATAGATAGATATAAGCAGCATTGAAGAACATAAGTAACATTTGCATGATATATATTATGACACAAGATTAAAGTATAAAATAATATTAATTTATTATATGAATCATGGAACCATAGTAACTAAAAATTACCATATAATTAATATCATACAATGTCACACAATTTTCATAGAATGTCACACATAAAGCCCAAATGATTCATACATGGGAAATGTGAATGTCACATAAACACACAAGGCCAAGGGCCACACTCAAATGGAATGATGATGCCATACAATAACAAGTATATTTTATACACACAAATCCAAGGTCCACACAAAATAATAAATCAAGTCCTAACTTATCATGTAGTAAAGTAAGAATTAATCATAGAATAAATGAGACCAATCTACATCAACCATATGTATGTATGTCATTGTTGGCAAGTAGCATATCCATATAACACAATGTAAAGTATGAGTGATTAAAAAATAATTTATATGATATGTAGTTCAATATGGTAGGGAAGATGTGGATAAATACAACCTGTTAAAGTGTTCATATAGAATGAAGAGATGCCCCAAACTTAGCAAGGTTTTTGGGTAAAAATATAAGCTCAACATCAAAAAAATATGTAAAAGTGTGTCCTGTATCACACTCACATAACTTGTGAAAATTAATTTGTATTGAAAATTTAAATATGTTATCTATCTAACAAAGAATACACAAAATATGTATAGAATTAAACTATCAACATAAAAAGGAGACTATCTTGTATTCTCAATATACAATAGGCATCTAACTCTGTTTTAAATATGATACGTATATGTCTTCTATCATAAAATTTGAACTAAGGAGGATGGCTGCGAGTGGCGGACAGGCTGCGAGTGGTGGTTCGGAGAGGATTAGTGGACGGTTGCAGGGAGACCAGCTTGGCGCCCCCAGCAAGGAACGGCCGCTACCTGGGGAGTCAGTGCTAGAGGCTGACAAGAATTTTGTCATAGAGAGCTCGAAGCTCACAAAAATCAATGGCTGTCTACCCAGAAGCCATGAGCGCCCAGTTCTAGTTTTATCCCCTGACTCTGTGAAGGAGGAGGTTGATTATTTGTCTGCTCATACCCTCATTTGCAAATTTTTGGGAATCCGTATTTCAATAGCAGCTTTGGATGCCTGGATCAAGTGGACTTGGCAAATTGATGGAGATTTTGACATTCTGGTTGCTGGGAATAATTATTTCATGGTTAATTTCTCCTCTGTTGCGGATCAGAATAGCATATTTGAAGGGGGACCATACTTCTATGAATGAATTGGACTCTTCCTGAAGCCCTGGCACGCAGGTTTCAATTCGGCGGATGATATTCCAACCTCTATTCTGGTCTGGGTTCAGTTATCGAGATTACCCCTGGAGTTCTGGCGAGAAGACATCGCCAATTAGCGGCTATGCTGGGAACTCTGATGGCAATTGCTCACCAAACACTGGACAAGAAGGTAATTTCGTATGCTCGCATTTGTGTTGAAATTAATTTAAACAATCCACTCCCAGACTCTCTTGAGATTTGTCTGGGCAGTTCCTCATGGATTCAGCCATTAGATTACGAAGCTATTCCATTTTGCTGCCGTATTTTCCATATATATGGCCATTTGCATAGGCAATGTCTGCAGGTGAATAGAGACTCTGTCCCTCAAGGAGAAGGCTCTGGTTCTCGGGAGGCCAACAATGTCAATGGAACCAGACAACTGAATCACAATTTGAAACAACAGGTTCAAGCGGAGGACAAGATTAAAGGGAAAAACCCTCTCTTCCCACCTGGCTCACAGCAGGGTGCAAGTGGTTCCAAGGGTCCTGACAAGGATGGATTTTCCACAGTTAGAAGACATGCGAGGAATTGTGGGCTGAAGAGGACAAATTTTGACAGACAGATTGAAGTTAACTTCAATAGATTTGAGGCCCTAGATAACATGAATATAGAGGATGGCATTCCTGATATGCCACAAATAGAAGATGAAGATACTATGGAACAACTTGCCCCAGGGAATGTTTCTCTGGCTTTGGTAACTAGTGTGAACCAAGAGCTTGACCGTGACATGCAAGAAGCTTCTACCACAGACTTGCTTGATACAGAGGACAAAGGGACTCGCTGGGTAGATCTGGCTAAGGATTTGGATGCCCCCAGGATTGACAAGGGACCGTCCTCTAGCCTTGGCCTCATGCATAGACCATTCAAGAAAGCCTCTGTTTCCAATTCATCTCGACCTGGATGAAGAAAGGACCAGGAGCGGATTAAACTTACAGGAGATCTTCTAGTTGAGCCGGGGCATGTCAAACCCCTGGATGAGCATTTCTCATCGGTTACCCAATGATTATTCTCTCTTGGAATGTGAGGGGTTTGAATAGTTCTCCCCGTCAAAAAGCTATGTTTAAACTGGTAAGAGTTAACTCTCCGAATATCCTTTGTATTCAGGAGACTAAATTTTTTGTTGGTGCGTGGTTTTCTTGTATGCAAAAATTTTGGTATTGCAGACATAGTCAATGTGTTGGGGCATCTGGTTTTTCTGGTGGGCTGGCCATCTGTTGGAATCCGGAAAACATAACACCTCTTAGCTGGTTGGCCAGTAGTTTGGCTCTTACAATAACTGTTGTTTCTAAGGAATCAGGTGAAACCATCCTGGTTACCAATATCTACGCCCCTGTGGATCTTGCTAGACAGCAGAAAGTATGGGACCATGTTCGGTACATTAGGAGCTGCCATCTGTATTTGCCATGGATTTTAACTGGGGACTTTAATGTTGTTCTCAATTTGGAAGAAAAGAGGGGAGGATTGGCCCATTTGGGGCCTTCTTCAACGATCTTCCAACACAATATTGACCTGCTGCGCCTCTCGGATGTCAAGCCTCTTAATGGCATTTTCACCTGGAGTAACAGGAGATGCAGGGAGGATAGTATTTCAGAGCGCCTGGATAGATTTTTGGTCTCCTGTTACTGGCAATCTAGTGCCACTTCCATTGCTTCAGAAATTCTTGACTGGGGAGGTTCGGATCATTGGCCGATTAAGTTATTTACTAATCACATTCCTGAACCAAGGAAGCCCCCTTTTAAGTTTCAGCTCATGTGGCTCAGAGAGCCATCCCTTCATGATTTAATGCCGAAGTGGTGGAGACAGGCTGGTCCTAGCCATGGCACCGCTATGTTTTCTTTTGCCAAAAAACTCCAGTTTGTCAAGGGGAGGTTGAAGTTTTGGAATTTGGACAGCTTCAGCAATCTCCATATTAAGAGGAGGAATGTCCAAGACCAGCTGAATGGGATCACTAGGCAGATTAGAGACTGCGGCCTCTCTAAGGAGCTCCAGTTGGCTGAAACCCAGGCAATGGAAGAACTTACAGAGTGGGACCTCAGAGAAGAGATCTTCTGGAAGCAGAAGGCACGCATTGATTGGCTTCAAGAAGGAGACAGGAACACCGCCTTCTTCCACAAGTCTGTCCAAGCAAGGCGTAATAGAAGCTACATCTCCCATTTGGTGTGCCCGGATGGAGCGCGACTGAATTCTCCGTAGGACATTGCTAGAGCAACGACCCGCTACTTTTCTAATCTTCTCTCAGACGAATAGCAACCACCAGAGATAGCTGAAAATAAGGTGCTGACCTATATCCCCTCGATTGTGGACTCGAGGTTGAATGAATATCTTATGCGACCTATTGAGAGGACTGAAGTGGAGGAGGTGGTCTTCAGCATGAAGAGAGGCAAAGCACCTAGGCCAGATGGATTTCCAGTGGAATTCTATCAAGATTTTTGGGATGTCATCAAGCAGGATCTCTTTGAAGTAATACAGGAATCATATTCCAACAAGGAGATGCTGAAGGCTTTGAACGCTACCTTCCTGGTCTTAATACCAAAGAAAGAGCAGGCAGACCAGCTGGATCACTTTCGGCCTATTGCCCTCTGCAATGTTGTTTACAAAATTATCACTAAGCTCTTAGCGGGTAGGCTCAAAAGCTGCCTCCCTTTGATTGTTTCAGAGGAACAGGGGGAATTTGTTACGGGCAAGCAAATTCTTGATGAGGTTGTCATTGCTTCTGAAGTCATTCATTCTATGAGCACGTCCCAAGAGCGTGCCATGTTCATCAAACTGGATTTATCTAAGGCCTACGATAGGGTCAGCTGGAGGTTCTTACAAAAAATCATGTTGGCCTTTGGTTTCAGCCCGGCTTGGATCCAATGGGTGTTTAGCTGTGTCACCACGCCTTCCTACTCTGTCCTCATCAATGGGCAGCCCACAGAGCTTTTTGGAGCAGCGAGGGGACTTCACCAGGGGGATCCACTCTCCCCTTATTTATTTGTCATTCTAGCTAAAGGATTGGGCCGGCTCATAAAATTCCAGGTCTCTCAGAGTATTGTGCAGGGATGGCAGTGGGGGAATGGCCTAGTCACGTCCCATCTTCAGTTCGTGGATGATACCATCCTGTCTGGGAAAGCGCATATTCGGGAGGTGCACGCTTTCCATGACACCCTTGACATATACCTGGATGCTTCTGGGCAGAGAATCAATGACCACAAATCCTCTATTTTTTTCTTCAATACGCCTGGTCCTATACAGAGGAGAATAGCGACCATCATGAGGTTTCAAATTAAGGCTATCCCAGTGATTTACTTGGGCATTCCCATTGTGGTTGGTAGGCAGCCCCGGCAGTTTTGGCAGAATGTGCTAGATAGAATGAGGCAAAAAGTGAGTCACTGGACTCATAGATGGCTCTCCACGGCTGGAAGAGTCACATTGCTCCAATCTGTGATTCAAGCTCTGCCTATTTATCGATGCTTGGTTCAGGCTGCCCCAGTGTATTTTCTCAAGAAATTCGATGCACTTTCTCGCCAGTTCCTTTGGAGTGGGAACCTGAGAAGCACCAAATGGAGTTTGATCAAGTGGGAGACAGTTTGCCGGCCAAAGAAAGAAGGGGGACTTGGTTTGCGCTCTACCATCCTGGCGAGCCAGGCTTTGGCTGCCAAATTATACTGGAGATGGTGTAAAAATCAGTCTCAATTGTGGGCTCGCATTCTGGCTAGTAAGTATTTTCCTGAGGTTGATCCTTATGTCATCCCTCAGCTCCCTCTTGAAGGGGGAGGCTCCATGATTTGGCATACCCTGAAAGGAGGAGCTCAGTTAATTAAAAATGGCCTGTTCTGGATTTGCAAGTCTGGAGAACAAGCCCTCTTTTGGGAGGATTCTTGGGATGGACAGCCCCCACTCCTACATTCACACCCACATCTGAAACCATTATATGAGGTCTTTCAAGTAGCTGGCTGGACTAATGTGGCCCATTATAAGGAGGAGTACAACATGGGTTTGGCCACAAGATTCAGATGGAAACATTCTTCAGATTGGCCCCCTGGTGGATCCTGGGAGCATAGATTGGAGCTTGATCAAGTTTTAACTTCCAGACATTGCAACTCTATAAATGGTCTGGATGAGCTTGCTTGGGGAGGATGCTCTACTGGCACCTATTCGATCTCGGCGAGCTATCGGTTTCTGCTTACGCAAGTGCTAGGAGAAGCGTATTTCCCCTGGGGGAGGTAGACATGGAATACAGTTACTTGGCCCAAATGTTGTTTCTTCCTGTGGATGCTTGTCTACAATAGGTGTCTCACATGGGACAACTTGTGCAAACGAGGCTTCCAGGGACCCTCTAAGTGTGTGCTCTGCTGTGGAGAGGTGGAAACAGGGTCGCACCTCTTCTTTCTCTGTCCTTTCACCAAGCATCTGTGGCATAGATGGTGGGACGCATGGAGGAGACCCTGCTGCCATGCCACCTCTTTAGCCGACTTTTGGAACAGTTTAGGCGCTCCCAATTCTAAAGCACCTATTCTCCAGGCCGCCTAGCTTGCTGGACCGGCATTCATACTATGGAATGTCTGGTTAGAGCGTAATAAATGCATCTTCCACGTTGAACAGAGGACTGCCAATGCCATCTGGGCAAAGGTTCGCGACTCCCTTCTGGAGTCATTGACTGTGAAGGGATTTTATGCGGACGGGCTGGCTGAGGTGGAGTCAACCATTCTTGCTAGCATTGCTGGCACTCTGTCCAGCACTCCCTCCATGAGCCCACCTCAACGCACTTGTCACAGACTCAAGCAGGGTCATAATCCAATCTGTAGAAGAGGTCGATGGACGCCCCCTCCAAATGGGAAGTTTAAAATTAACACCGACGGATCTTCGAGAGGAAACCCTGGTGAAGCTGGCATTGGGGGCATTGCTCGAGATAGTTCTAGAAACATTCAATTCATCTTCTCTATTTATAAGGGATGGCATACCAACAATTACATGGAAGCGCTCGCCATTCTCCAGGCAATACAACACTGCTGTCAACTGGGTTGGCAGAATATTATCTGCGAGACAGATTCTCAGGTGGTCATTGATTTGTTAAGCAATCGTATTTTTGATGGAGTTGATTGGTGACTAGTGGTGATTGTTCAATAGATTCTCCAGTTGAGTACTGTGATGGAATCGGTGTGTTTCAGGCATATCCCCCTTGAATGGAATGGGGTAACTGACTGTTTAGCCAAATGGGCCTCTGAGCAAGGAACTCAATGGAAAATTCTTGACTATAGCATGCTGCCTTCGAACTTCTCCCAAAAGCTAAGTCTTCTGGTTGAGCAAGACAAGGTGATGTAATGTACTTTTTTGGCTTTCTCAATATGCAATAAATTTTTACCCTGGTTAGTTAAAAAAAAAACTATCGACATAAAAAAATTATTAGAGGTCCTAATTTTGAATTTTTTATAAATATTTTAATTTTTTTATTTTTTGAAAAATATGATTTTTTAAAAATTTTATTCCATATTTAAAAAAATGAATTTTTATTGGAAAATATTTAAATTTGTAATTTTTGAAAAGTACCAAGAAGCAAGCTTCAAAAATATAAGAAATGGGAAGGATTTGAATAATCCAAAACAATGTGCTAAATAAAAGTGTGGAAAAGAGGAATGAAAATGATATGCCCCCAATATATGTATAAATAAGTCATATAAATCCATCACAAATGATTAAAATAGATAATAATGTATATGCCCCCAATGGGTATGATAGTATGTGTGCTCATGGAGAATGTAGGCATATATACATATGATCATGTAAGTGCAAAATAAACCATAATATGTGAGATATGAAATAACAAGTGAACTTTGTCATAAATAATGTGCCTTAAAAGAATTATAAGATAGTTGTTTTGGATTATTTGAATCAATTTTGAAGATGAAAAGGTAAAATACCTAAAGTAAAAACAAATCCAATAGGTAAAATCTCGACGAGCTAGCTCAATTGGTTGGGTGGACTTGTGTTACATATGGGATCTCTCAAGGTGTTCCCCATGATAGCCACCTCTATAGTCAAATATATGCTACCAGTATTTGATGTCCTTGTTGGGTTAGGTGTCAAATTGAGGCACTGAAGTTTTGTGGTAGTAGAAATGTGTAAGTCCCATCTTTGGGTATATTCCTAGGGAGTAGTGCCATAAAAAAGTGTGGACCCTTTTTTAAAAAAATCCAAGAGGTAGAAGAATGCTTGGATAAGAGATAGAAGTAGAAAAGAATCTATATACAAAGGAAAATGTATGAGTAGATAATCAAGAGATTCATCCCAATCGGTGGGTTGGGAGGAAGTAGGATATTATGCCCAAATGATGATATCATCAAGATCACAAACATATGTATACTTAACTTTTTTTTTGTGTTTAATCTATTTTAAATTGAATGAACTCAAATGAATATACCTAAACTATTGAAATTTAAATACAAGAATATACAAATTTGATAGTTAAATGCATATAGTACAAAATTTGGAAATTAGCTTAAAATAGTGTGTAGTCATATGGATATGAAAACATCCTTAAAATAATAACATGTTGATTGTGCAAGTTGACTTGACTGAATACTACTTGAAATAACCTATGTACTATGTCATGATTGAATGCAGGAATTTAAACTACACTTGAACAAGTCTTTAGAATGAGGATAGGGCCACACTATGGATTTATCTATTGACTAAGGACATGTCCTAATTGATTGTATGTTTGATTTATAAATCTCTATATATGAAATTATATGCAAAGGTTTTATATTTAATTTTGTGTGTTGATATGTCATGCTAGAATATATATCAAATAAAAACCTTTATTCCTACATAATATCCAAAATAGAAATAAAGTGCCAAAAGGGGGAATAAGGTTATGTAAATATCCAATATACCCATGAAAAACCCTATGTAACATGGTTTTCCCCTATATATCCAAAATGGGCCTCAGACTGATGTAGTTCTCCCTCCTAAGGTGAATGCATGATCCATGATTGTGAAACTATATGAATATAACTATAAGATTGAATGAAATGTTTGATAATGGATGCCCTTAACTTGCAATGAAAGATATTCAAAATTGGCTTATGATTAGTATAATGCATTAGAATTGAAATTGGAAGAAAAAATTATCTTTTGCTTGGCATGTAGTAGAATTAAAAATTAATTAATAGATGTATTTAGATAATCCTTGATGTGTTTATATAGGGGAATATTTGAAATATTTTATCTAACTAAATTTACAAAAGTTATCAAAGAGACATTGTGAAATGTATCAATTTAAAAAAATGGTCATTGGATCAAAGGGGACAATGCCACATAGGTGAACAAGGCCATAGTGCAACCCTATCTGATCTAGCATGATCCTATCCAAGAAATACAAAGACTACTATAAAAGGTCTAGAATGAACTTGTGTGTTGAATAGGGATGAATAAGGATAAAATAGGGATGTTTGTATGATATTTTTATTATTTTCAATATAGTGGATACTATATTATAAATTACAAGTTAAAAAAATGTATAATAGACCAAGTAAGATAAGGATGCCAAGATTAAACATTTTCAAGCACTTAATGAATAAATATATGTGTCTATAGTATGAAGGAGTCACTTTATGTGAATAATAAGAACTAACTATAAATGTATCTAAATTTTAATTTGAATCATATGTTGTAATATAATTATTTGAATCATTTCTCAAGTACCTATTAACACAAATCTTGCACCCTAGAAGAGGGTGTTCAAGCATCTTACAAATTTGGGAAACATGGGAACACTTTAGGTATGTGGGTGTACCTATGGTGGAAGTGAGCCTCTAGATTTAAGGGATAACTCCCTTAATGTATCTTGAAATTCTTATCACCTAGCTAATGGTTGCTTGTGGAGAAAAGAGTTAGAAACTTGCATGGAATTAACCTATTCTAAAGGGGTGATACACCAATATTTTTTCCACATGACCATCATACTTCATTCACTAAGAATCAAGGCATACAAACTAGCTTCTAAGTCCTAGAAGGTTTCTAACATAAGTGTTTCAATATAAAGGTGTGATGTATAAAGAAACATAAGGAAAAAGAACCAAAGATTAGATTTCACACTCCAAGGACAATCATACACTTTAAAGGATCCTAAAACACTTGAATACACTCTATATGACCTTTTAGAATAGGAACTCTTTATAAACATGAAAGGATAAGGGAAGAAAGGATAGAGGATTATCACTTTGCATCGCCATACATGACTTGCACACTTATAAAATTATTCATGAAGTCAAAAATATATTTTCATTAATGTTGAAAGGAAAAATACAATGTCATTCTAGTAGGCTTCACCATACATGGTGTGGTATTAGATTACAAAGGCCTAAATGGTAGCTACTTATAGAACTTGAGAGAGAAATGGTAAAATAGAAGTCAAAAGGTTACTAGAACACTTGTCATGCTGAGAGGAGTTAAAAATGTAGTAGGAGATATACCATGCAAGGTTTGATATAACAAATGGCCCTCTAAGTCATGAGACTCATGAAATGTGGCATAAAACTCCTCATTTTGTACAAAAAAACTACCTTCATCATTCATCCATTTTGGAATGTCTCAAAACTAACTAAGGATATATATCATGATTAAAATAAGATGGAAGGGTTGTATACATTCTCTACCATGCACTGGATGCATCCCTAATCATTTTTATTCTTCTAAAGGTGAGTCATCACTATTTGTACTTCAAGAAACTCCTTTTTCACTTACCCCTCACACTTGGCCTCAAATTTTGATTCAATTTTACATTAAAATACATAAATAAGAGTTAATGACACATTTCAAGGAATCCCATAGCCTTATATTCTTCAGACACACCTTAAAAACCTTCCTACTTGAAGTTTTCACCTTTCTCACTATCTTGCTCACTATGCTAGTTTTGACTAGCTGAGATGAAGCTATGTGTAGAAATAATTATGAGATTTTATGATACATGAAATGGACATTTTGACTTAGGATAACTCTTGATATTTATCCCAAATTTGATTTCATCTCTTGAAACCTCATAGAACTTAAAAAAAATTAAAAAAAGTCAAAAAAAGATAAATTCCTTCCTATTTGTACAAGTAGGGAACACCTCAGTATGCTAGGGGGAATCCCTAGAGAGTTATTTATACCATAAAATCACTTTAATGGTAATTATGGTTCATTTGGATAGCTCTTCTCCTTCATTTCCTTCATTGGGTCTTTAATCAAGGTTTTGTAGGGTTTTAGGTCCTTTTTGCTCTAAATATTTGTTCATAGAGATATGACATTGGGATTGAAAAAAATCCATAAAATTAATTCTCAAGACCCCTTTAAACTTCCCAAAACTCCTTATACCTCCATGCATAACCTCTTAGAAGATGTGATCATCTAAAACTACCCTATCAAACTTGGTTGCTTATTTTATAGATACCTAATGTTGTCCTTGAGACAAAAGTGGATTTTTTGTGATTTATCTATATATTTAAAGCTTATACACATCTAAAATTTCCTAAAAAACATGTTATAATTCATATTAGTTCTCTCCTAATGCTAGAAGTGATATTGACCTCCCATTTGGGCTTTATGCCTCAACCCTGCCTAAAGGCTTTGACTGTAACCCTTATAGTTTTGGACCACTTATCCAGATTCAAACCCATAGGCATACTTTATAATTTATTCAAAATAATTATAAAACTTTTATAACATCCCTATAATTTCTAATCAGATCCTAGTTCACTTGATTATCTTCATTCTCCAAGACTACAAGATTTGTATTCTAGGGAAGTGCCCTTTGTTTGAGATAAAATAAAGGGTACTTCCCCTATTTACCCAACAAAATTGATCATTGGAGGAGAGTATCCAAGTAATATAGATATTATTTACTAATTTTCATCCCTTTGTCCTATCATTATACCTTTCAACTCCTTGAAGATCCAAGACAGACCCCTGGAAAGGCAGACTGTGTGCAGGGTTTTACCATGTAGACTATTGACTATGTTATTTGGGCCTTTATCTACATGATTTTCACATGATAAGAGCCTATTGAAATTTATATTATCATTATGGAGGTATTATTAATCCATTAACCATTCCAAACTCCCATTTACCCCTTCATATAACTTGATTGGTCAAAATTGTGTGTATTTCTTGACTATGTTTCCTATTTTAGAGGGGCACCTGTAGGTGGCCTTGCATGGATTAGGTTTTTAAAATAGTGCATAAAAATTATTTAATATTTCCAAAATCATTTTAAGTGATTTTGATACATTAATTTAATTCTTGGGATATGCCTACATCAAGAATCCTAATTCTTTTGCTCTTTGCCCATCACATTCAACTACAGTTGGTTGTGTAGGGTCCTATATGTGTTTATTATCCTTAAAACCTATGTAATATAATCTATGAGAACCATATGAGGTCTTAGGAATTAATTTTTAGTTGATATGTGTCTCTATTTTCATATTTTTCTATGTGTAAGCTTAGATTATGGTTTTATAAGACCTCATAGTCAACTGTATATCAACATCTCAGGCATAAACACTTGTAGGTGTGGATGGGATGCAAAACAAAATATTTCAACGTTCCCTTCAAAAAATATTTGGTTACTCTAGACTAAAAATGTATTCACCAAATAAACCTTTCCACCCCACATGAATACATGACTTATTTTTAATTTTGGGTATAAAGGTCCTTTGATGTTCAATACTGTAGATCTCACTATCTAAGTTTAGTGAATAAAAGTGCATCTTTGGACCTTTCTAGTAAGAAAACAAAATGACTAGAATACCCACTTAATTTTTAAATTTTTACTCTTATGATATGGATATAGTATGAGTGTATTTTTAGTGATCAAAACTCAACATGACATTGTCATAAGACATCTCCAAAAAGGGTGAGTGTTATGTTTTTCATGTTTTAGGGAGCTGATCCCTAAACACAATCATCATCTAAAGAGACAACCTTATAGAGTTATCTGCCAAACTATCATCCCAAATGTGTCTTCCATGATCTCTAAAACATACTTATGTCTTAAAAAAAGGTTCCATCATGTCCCATTTCCTCCATCAAGCATTCTCATTTTTCTATGGTTCCACCTATAGGTGGAATTTTTCATGTATACAAGTAAATAGTGAAAGTATATTTCAAAAAATGCATGGTGTATGGTCATTTGATCACTCATATTCCCTTATAAACTCTTTAAATGTATGTTTTCAACCTTAAAAATCTATATACAATTCAATCATGTCTTTTCCAACATGTCATCTTCCTGTAGGGCACCCAAAGGTGAATGCAATAGCAGATAAGAGCATTGGAAAGGATGTATGGACTATGAGTATGTATTATGACCTTACCACCAATCCTAAAAATTTTAAAGGTCTCATATGGATTCCTCCATCTTATGGAAACTTCAAACAAGTCCAAAATTTCTCTTTCCAATGTGAATATATCTCTTGATAACACTTGTAGGTACATATCTATGGTTAACTGTGTATCTATGTTGCACATGACTACAACAATACCTTCTTTCTTGAACCATATAGAGGGTATTATTTAATTATTAATTTTTAAATTATATGATAAACCTCTTCAAACTATTTATGACTCCATGAATGTGATAAAGACCTTAACACAATTCACTCAGTTGACCATGCATGACAATCATGGGGCAAACTGACTGTGTCATTAAATGACTATAATTTCATGGAAGATTATTTTGGAGAATGAGTTTTAAAGGGGATAGGATTAATATAACATTGGAAACATGATAATAAATGTATCATGCTCCTTTAAAAACATTACTAAATTGTGGATATTCTATAGATAGTAAAAACTTGCCTATCATCCAAAATGAGGCCATATTGTAAACTTGAGATGTTTTACCCATCAATACACCTTAAAATGTTAAACCAAACATGGGAAACATGTGATGAATATTAACATTTCCTCTTTATTCAATTCCATGATCTATATTATATAGACTTGTTTATATGAGAAAGAAACCTATAGAGTATGGGGTTTAACAAGAAGAAAAACATAGTCAACTTGTTAAGGGTGGTTCATAAAGAAAATTTATCAATATTTGAAATATTATTATGAAAATTAAGTGATATAATTTTACTGTCTTCTCTTAGAATAATTTGGTATGAAATTTCTTTTACTAGTTGTACTAAGCACAAACTGATTGATGGGTTATGTATGTCTAGAAGGGTGATGAAGGAGAAGAATAGTTTTTAAACATTTTTATCACTTATAAATATGATCAAAAACTGATATGAGTCTAGGGAAGTTTTATAGTCACACCATAATGTTTTCACATGTGTCACACTCTCTTATAGGTTATACAAGTGCCAAATTCCTCTATTTTTAGTTATTTTCTTGATTTTCAGTTAGAAAACCTATAATTTATAGATGGACTAACATTATTCATAATTAATCTTACATCTTGGATTTGGGAGGAAACTATAAAACTTGGACACCTTGAAAACCATGCCACTTGCATTTATAGCCCCAAAATGATCTCTAAGTAACTCGAATTGGCATAAGACTCTAATCAAACTATGACCAAGGTTAATATAACATTAAAGCACACAAAATGAAACATTAAACACCCTAATAAATTACATTATACCATTGTATAAGTTTTTGTCTATAGGGGAGTCGATCCACTTTGACTTATGGTAAAAAATGGTCAACATTCTTGGCAATTTTCCAAGGGTGGCATGCTTGCTATACCATGAACAATAGCCTAATCCTATTAATTGGGTTATGGAGTCATATATACATTATTTTTACACAAAAATTTACTTTTACAACACACCAAACACAAATAAATACACAAAAAAAGACAAATACAAAAGAAACACACATGTGTTCACTAAAATATTTAGGGAACACAACACAACTGAAAGAGAATACACACACCTATTATACTATTTAAAAACCTCACTCTTGAGTTGAAATAAATGATCATACCTAAATTAGGGTCAAATATTATCCACCCTTTCATATTTTTCACTCCATGAAGCTAGACTAGCATGAGGATCATGCTCACCTGCAATCACTTACATATGTGTGTAGTCAAGAAGCCTAAAACCTTTGAATCTTCTTAGGTTTTCAAGTTAACTATTTGGGACCTTCATGAAAGATATTTATTTTTCTCTAAGAACCCTACTTGGGGATATAACTATTGTGATATCCATCATATTCATTGGATTCTTTCCCAAAAAATATATATTAGAGTGTATGACAGTCTTTTCAACCTTATCTTCTTCTAGGACAAAAAATACTTGATGTTTGAAAGCACCAAGCTCCTCTTCTTCATGATCCAATACCTTTGTATATGGATCAACATTAGGTGGGTATCTTTATTATTCTTGAGTTATAATAACTTCTACCTTGACACCATTATCCATGTCTACAACTTTTTGGACACTAGCATCATCAAATTATTATATGATAGTAGGTTATTCATCAGTAGAAAGACCTTAATTTTTATGATTGATGGAATACTTGTCAACATGATCATTAGTCTCATTAGAAACCTTAACATTAAATAAACAATCTCTTGAATAAAAAGGAGACTTACCCAACTTGTCAAACTCTTTGCATATGGCATTGAGCCCTTACCATAGTTCTTCCTCATTCACAACATAAGACTTTTCTTCATGATTATTGAGATACTCAACATCATGTTTGTTAGAGGCATTAACCAAATCAGATTTAGTCTTATTGATAGGCAGAGTAACATTACCAATTTGATCAAACTCATGACATATGACATCAAACCTTTACCATAAGTCATTCTCATCCAACTCATGAGTGTCATCATCCAAAGCATCCTCATCAATGGTAAGGATAAACATATCACTCTTTCCACTATGGTTTTCAATAAAATTCATTATCCTATAATCATCATACTCATGAATCATATAATTACCTTCAATATCATGAGAATGTTTGACACTTACCTTGGTTCCTTCAAATTCATCTTCATGCATGATATAAGTCCCAAGGTCAATTTGTTCAAATTATGCGTAAGGATCATGTCCATATGTATCTACACCATACTCATCCAAGAAAAAATCAAACATTCCTTCAAGCTTAAAATCTCTATTATCCACATTAGGTTCCTCTTTCTTATTGATCACATAATTCAAGTTAGATCTTGTTTCAATGTAAGGCTCAATATAAAAACTTAAAAGAGGTTGTGTCTTAATTGTCACTTTGGTCCCATACCTTATCCTAAAGGTGAATAAGTACCAGTTACTTGAGATATAGCCACCAATATTGGCTATAAAGTCTCTTGAAAGGTAGATTTCAATGTGAGTTGGGAGGTCAATAATAACTGTCTTAAAGGATATGAAAACAAAGACAATCATACAAGAAGACCTTCAAAATTTTAATCAGTCATATGGTCTTAGTAGGTGTTCCATCTAATTACATAAATACTTTTATATGTGTCTTATATTTTAAGACCAACTTATCATCTATAACTTTGGGCATGATTGAAGTAGAGGCTCCACTATCAACTATGCAATTATGGACCAATTTTTCACCCACTATGAGAGTGAGATAGAATGGTGGAAGTTTTTCAGTCATAGTAGATGGTTTAATAATGGTATTAGGGACATTTTCAATTACAACATGGCTTTAAATTTTACTTGAAGTGGAATAACTAGTAGGAATTTTGGACAATTGCTTTTGTAATAACTCTTTTTGGCCAAGCATATGAAGGACATCCCACAAAGAGATTGATACTTTGACACATTATAAGGAATTCACTAAGTTTAGATCATTAGTACTCACCTTTTATTAAGTCCTTGGAGGAAAAGGGTTGCTTTGAACTTGAGGAATGGAGACACCTTGAGTAGACCTTACTACATTTTAACTTATAAGAGGTGTAGGAGATTTTGGAAATATCACAATTGAAACCACGATTTGCTACCTTAGAGGATGATTAGATGAGCTTTTAGGCATTTTATTTTCACCTCATATAACCTTAATCTTATACCTTGTATTTATTCAATAGAGTATCCTTGATTGAGTACAAAAGTGTCTTTTACCAATAAGTTGGTGAATCTTTCTTCATGAGGCTATCAATCCTCATTTGCTTGCATCATGACCTCATCTTCATTTTATAGGAGAGGAATAACTCCTCTTTGAGAAACAAGATATTTCTCTCCACATTCATTAGTATCCATGAATTTTCATTATTTCCAATCTTTTCCTTGTACCAAATTTCTATTTACCAGTACAAATATCTCTTGCATTGGTGGTGGAGTTAGGATTGTACACATTAGTAGGCCTATTGGGCTTAGGCTGCCATTGACCTCTTCCTCTTCCATATTTTTAATAATAAGGATATGAATTTTGATAAGAGCCTTGTTGTATATTATATTTTCTAAGTTGAGCCCTTAGAATTTTAATTTCTACATATGGATCTATGACATTTTTTGTCTTGTTAAGAGCCACCTTAGGTTTGGTATTGACATTATGAATTTGAGCCACATCTAGACAATTAAAAGAAGTATGAGATAATGGAGGCATAAACACCTTATGAGTTAACCTTATATATTAGATGAGACTATTCTAATCTTTGATATCAATTTGATATGCTTCAAGAAGAGTGGAACCACCCATGGATTGAAGCATGATAGAAATTTTAGTAGCAATGGCTCTCAATTAGGTAGGGAACACAAAACTAGGAGGTGGACTCATGGGAGGAGGCAATCTACACCACTTCTTTTGAAACCTCTCATTCAAGTCATAAATTATTTCTTTGGATCCTATTTTTATCACATTGATATGATATATGAGAGAGGCATTATCACTTTCATTTCTAAATCTTGAGGTCAACAACATTCCAAAATCATCCCATGATGTGATGCATCTACCTTCTAGAATCCTATACCAATCAAGATCCTTCCATTCTAAGGGAAATATAAAGTAGTCTAATGGAACTATTATTTTGGGTGATATTTTAGAATCTACAAAAGTTAGAGATATCTCTAATGTGTTCACTAGGTTTAACATGAATCTCACCATTGAATATGGGTACACCTTTTATGGCATTAGGAGGAATGAAATCATATGGTTGAAGTTGAATTGTATTTTTAGCATTAAAGGTAGGGAAAGCATGATTTCTAGCCATGTATTCTTCAAGATATTCAGTTTATTCAACCTCTTCACTATCTTGGCTTCCTTGGCTAGCAAAATCCCCTTGGTCTTCAAATGGTAGATTGGGATGAGGATATTGAACTTCAAGAGGAATTTTAGGCTGAATAGGTGGATTAATGGGGTTGAAAACTCTACTAGATGATGACATAGTGAGAACCATGAATTATGAGAGAAATTTTATGAAAAAAATGGCCTTTAACTAGATTTTACCTTGATGGAGTCACCAAATTCTAAGTAGCACACCAATTTATAGTTGATGTTATCAAGACCAACATTCACATTAATAAGTTGTATTGAAGATAATGGTCCCACTGGGAATGATAGAGTTATATTCACCAAATATTTCACCCTATAAGAGGGTTTTAAATCCTCTTCCAAATTTTGGAAACATGGGAACAATTCCAAATATGTGGGTGTACCTATGGTGGAAGTTAGCCTCTAGATTTAAGGGCTAGCTCCCCAAATGTATCTTGGAATTCTTATCACCTATATAATGCTTGCTTATAGGAAAAAGAGTTAGAAAATTTCATGAAATAAACCTATTATAAGTGGGTGATACACCAATATTTTTTACACATGACCATCATACTTCATTCACTAAGAATCAAGGCATACAAACTAGCTTCTATGTCCTAGAAGGTTTCTAACATAAGTATTTCAATATAGAGTTATGATGTATGAAGAAATACAAGGAAAATGAACTAGAGGGTATATTACACACTCTAATTACAATCACACACTTTAAATTATCCTAAAACACTTGAATATACTCTATATGACCTACTATAATAGGAACTCTTAAATAAACATGAAAGGATAAGCGAAGAAAGGATAGAGGATTATCACTTTACATCACCATACATCATTTTCACACTTATAAAATTATTAATGAACTAAAAAATATATTTTAATTAATGTTAAAAGGTAAATATAATGTCATTCTAGTAGGTCTTTTCCATACATGGTGTGGCATTAGATTACAAAGTCCAAAATGGTAGCTACTTATAAAACTTAAGAGATAAGTGGGAAAAGAGAAGTCCCAAGGTCACTAAAACACTTGTCATGTTGAGAGTATGATTTAAATATGTATAATAATGTATTATTAGATAAACCATGCAAGTTTTGATAGGAAAATGGTCCTCTAATTCATGAGACTCATGAAATGTGGCATAAAACACCTCATTCTACACAAGAAAACTGGCTTCATCATTCAACCCTTTTAGAACATCCCACAATTGACTAGGGATATATATAATTATTACAATAAATTGTATGGGTTTTAGACATGATCTACCATGAATTTTATACATCCCTAATCATTTTAATTCTTATGGAGGTTAGTCATCATTGTTCATAGTTTAAGAAACTCCCTTCTCACTTACCCCTCACACTTGGCCTCAAATTTGGATTTAGTTTCCAATTAAAATACATAAATAGGAGGTAATGACACATTTAAAGTCCTCCCATAGCCTTATATTCTTTAGAGACACCTTAAAAACCTTCCTACTTGAAGTTTTCACCCTTATCACTATCTTTCTCACTTTGTTAGTTTTGACTGGCTAAAATGAAGCTACCTATAAAAACATTTAGGAGATTTTATGATGAATTAAATTATCATGGTGAGTTATAAAAAATATTTATATTTATACCAAAGTTGATTTCATCTATTGAAACCTCCTAGAACCTACAAAACATTTAAAATAGTCAAAGAAATCTGAATTCCCTCATGTTTGTACAAGTACGGAACACCCCAGTAGGATGGGAGAAGCCCTAGAGATTTATATATATTATAAAATCAATTTAATGGTCATTATGGTCCATTGGGATATTTTTTATCCTTTCTTTCCTTCATCAGGTCCTTAATCAAGGTTTTGTAGGGTTTTAGGTCATTTTTGCTCTAAATCTTTGTTCATAGAGATATGACATTGGGATTACAAAAAAATTCCATAAAATTAATGCTCAATACCCATTTCAACTTCCCAAAACTCATTGGACCTCCATGTACAACCTCTAAAAATATGTGAGCATCTAAATCTACCCTATCAAGCTTGGTTCCTCATTTTGCATAGGCCTAATGTTGTCCTTGAGCCAAAATTGGCTTTCTTATGATTTATCTATAGATTGGAAGCTTATACATATCTTAAAATTTGATTAGAAACATTATCTAATTCATTTGAGTGCTCTCATGAGGCTGGAAGTGACATTGAACTCCCATTTGGGCTTTAGGCCTCAACCCTACCTAAAGGATTTAACTGTAACCCTTGTAGGTTTGGACCACTTGTCTATATTAAAACCCATAGGTATGTTTTATCATGTATTCATATACATGATAAAATTTCTATAACATCCCTTAAAGGTCTAATTATCTCCTAGCTCACTTGATTATCTTCATTCTCTAAGACTACATGATTTGTATTATAGGGAAGTACCCTCTATCTGAGACAAAATAGAGGGTACTTCTATTATCTACGCAAAAAAATTAATCATTGGAGGATATTATACAATTTATAGATACATTTTTTACCAATTTTCATCCCTTTTTCCTATCATTATACCTTCTAACTCCTTTAAGATATAAGATAGACCCTTGGAAAGGTAGACTATGTGTAGGGCTTTACCATGTGGACTATTGACTATGTTATTTGGGCCTTTCTCTACATGATTCTCACATTTTAATAGCCTATTAAAATTTATATAATCATTATATATGTATTATTAATCCATTCATCATTACAAACTCCCATGTACCCCTTCATACAACTTGATTGGTCAAGACTATGTGCATTTCCTAACTATGTTTCTTGTTTTGGAGGGGCATTTGTAGGTGACCTTGCATGGATTAGGTTTTTAAAATAGTGCATAATACTTATTTAATATTTCAAATATAATTTGGAAATGATTTTTACCTATAAATTTTATGCTTGGGTTATGCCTACATCATTAATCCTAATTCTTTTGCTCTTTTCCCATCATAGTCAACTACATTGGATGTGTAGAGTCCTATAGGTGTTGATTATCCTTAAAACCTATGTCATATAATATATGAGAATCATATGAGGTTGTATTAAGTAATTTTGATATGATATGTGTCTCTATTTTTATAGGTTTATATTTTTAAGCTCATACTATGGTTTTATAAGACCTCATAGTCAATTGTATATCAACATCTTAGGCAAAAACACCTATAGGTGTGGATGGGACTCAAAACATAGTATTTCAACCTTCCCTTCAAATATTACTTGATGAATATAGACTAAAAATGTATTAATAAAATCAAAATTTCCACCCCAAATGAATACATTCCTTATTTGTAATTTTGGGTATAAAGGTCCTTTGATGTTCAATACTGTAGATCTCACGGTCTATGTTTATTGAATAAAAGTGCATTTTTGGACCTTTCTAGTAAGAAAACCAAATGAATAGATTACCCACTTATTTTTTCAAGTTTTACTCCTATGATATTGATATAATATGAGTGCATTTTTAGTGATCAAAACTCAACATGACATTTTCATAAGACATATCCAAAAAGGGTGAGTGCTTTATTTTTCATGTTTTAGGGATTTGATCCCTAAACATAGTCATCATCTAAAGATATAACCTTATAGACCTATTTTCCAATATATCATACCAAATGTGTCTACCATGATATATACAACATAATTAGGTATTTAATAAATGTTCCATCATGTCTATTTTCCTCCATCAAGCATTATTATTATTTTATGGTGCCACCTGTAGGTGGATTTTTACATGTATGTAGGCAGATAGTGAAATTATATTTCAAACAATGCATGGTGTATGGTCATTGATCACTCATATTACATTATAACCTCTTAAAATTTATGGTTTCAAAAGTTAGGATCTAGATACCATTCAATTATGTATTTTCCAACATGTAATCTTCCTATAGGGCACTCAAAGGTGAATGCAATAGCAGACAAGAGCATTGGGAAGGATGTATGTACTATGAGCATGTATTATGACCTTAACACCAATCCTAAAATTTTTAAATGTCCCATATGTATTCCTCCATCTTATGGAAACTTAAAATAAGTCCAAAATTCCTCTTTTCAATGTGATTATATCTCTTGAGAGCACTTATAGGTGCATATTTATGGCTGACTATGTATATATGTTACACATGGCTAAAACAATACCTTTTTTATTACACCATATAGATGGTATAATTTACCTATTCATATTTAAATTATATTATCAACCAATTTAAACTCTTTATGACTCCATGAACGTGCTAAAGACCCTAACACAATTCACTCAGTTGACTATGCATGATAATCATGGGACAAATTGATTATGTCACTAAATGATTGCAATTACATGGAATATTATTTTATAAAATGATACTAAAATTTTATGGGATAATATAACATTATAAACATGATAATAAATTTATCATGCTCCTTTTAAACCATTACTAAAGCATGAAGATTTTATAGATAGTGAAAACCTACCTTTCATTTAAAATGAGACCATCTTGAAAACTTGAGATATTGTACCCATCAAGATAAATTAAAACATGAAATGAAGCATGGAAAAAATGTGAGGAAGATTCACATGTACTATGGATTCAATTCCATGATCTATATTATACAGACCTATCCATATGAGAAAGAAACATGTAGGGTATGAGCTTTAACAAGCATAAAAACATATTTAACTTGTTAAGGGTAGTTCATAACGCAAAAGTGACCAATATGTGAAATATTTTTATGAAAATAAAGTTCTCTAAGTTTAATATCTCACCCTAAAGTAATTTTTTTGAAACTTATTTTGAAGGTCATACTAAGCACAAACCTATTGACTGGTTCTACATGTCTAGAACGGTGATGAAGGAGCAAAACAAGTTTTTACCATTTTTAGCACTTCCAAAGATTATCAAATGATAATATGAGTCTAGGTAAGTTGGAGAGTCATCCCAAAAAAATTTCACATGTGTCACACTCTCATATAGGCCATACAAGTACCAAACTCCTCCTTTTTTTAATTTTTTTTCTTGATTTTTAGTTAGAGAACCTACAAGTTCTATATTGATTGACATTCCTAACAAGGAATATAACATCTTGGAAGTTTGGAAGGAAAATATAAAACTTGGACACATTTATAACCATTCCACTTGCATTTATGACCCCAAAATGATCTCTAAGTAACTCAAGTTAGCATAAGACTCTAATCAAATTATGACCAAGGATAATATAATGTTAAATCACATAAAATGAAACATTAAACACCCTAAGACATTCCATTAGAGCCATATATAAGTTTTTGGATATAGGGTAGTTGACCCACTTTGACTTGTGGTAAAAAATGGTCAAAAATACTTGTAAACACCTAAAACTAACCATTGATAACCTCCAACTAGACTTTTGACCAATTTCTACCAAAATCCATAATTTGTGCTAAAAACACTAAAACACGTTAAAAGCTTTGCACTCGTCATATACAAGTGCCACATTTGGATAGGGTATCCTTAAATGAGGAAATTAATTTTATAAAGTAACTAACTTTGATCAAATCATTTTGAGTCAAAATGACATTTTCATACTTGGGTGTTTTGGAATGCTCTTTTCTATCAAATTTCTTAAACAAGACACATTCCTTTGTTATTTTGCATTGGCAACATCCTAAATGGGAATATGGTTCCAATGCATATAACATTGACCTCCAATTCTAATCCAGTCAAATTTTGAGCCAATAACAAGACATTTTGACCAATTTGTTTAATTTGTGCACCAAAGGGCAAAAATTTACACCAAAGTGACTAATCATGCTTAAGGCTAATTAATTCAAATCATGAGCCTAATTAAGAATTTCATGGATATTTTTGAATATTTATTTTAATAAATTAATATTGAATATTTGCATCATCAAATGACATCATTTCTTGGGAAGGCATCCCTAGGCCATAAATGCATAAAATATATCATCAAACCACCCCATGCCTCATTAAGACCCTCCATGCCTCTTTATTGCCTCTCTATCCCAAATATTTATGAAAAAATTTATCTACTTTTTCCCAAAAATTGAATGGATTTTTAGCCACACATCTTCATCTTGAGATGGATGGTTCAGGTTCATTCTAACCATTTTGAAAAATTTGTAAATAGGAGGCCTTGCCTATTGAAGTTTAAGTTATCTTGGTGCAAAGTTATAATGCCAATACACTTACTTGCCTAGATCATAGGGGGAGCATAATGAAAAAAAACAATTGAAAACACAACTAAAATACAAAGAATGAAAAATTCCTTACCTTCCTTGAATGCTCCAAATGATTCGGTGTGTGGCTTGCTCGGCTTGTACTCAAAAAGTCTTTGGTAATGGAGCTTGGCTATCTCCTTCTCTTCTTGGCACCATGGTTGACTTTGATATGGCTTATTTCTTGATGTGGATTGATGGTTTGGCTTATGATTTTGGCATTATAACATTATTTCTTTCAATATTGTTATAAAACTTGCACTATAACTTTACTCTATCCAAACTCTCTAAATGAAGAGGCAAATGCTTATAATTATAGGTTTAAAAACTAACCACAACTCAAGGTGAGTTATGGTGTAGTTTAAACATGGAATGGGTTAAAATTTAACCTAAGTGAGTTAATTAACCCTAGTAGAGTTAAAAGGTGTCAAAGGCTCATGATTTGTAATGAATAGGCATGGGTGAGATATTTTTATATATTTTCAAAGGCTTGATAACTCACACAAGGTAGTTATAAGAATGATAGGATATTTGCATTTTTTAATTTTTTTTTTTTTAATTTTATTAATTACAGATGGATAATTCAACTAGGCATTTAATAGGTTTATAATTTTAATTAATTTTGATTAAGCTTTGAGAATTTCCAAGATTTGATTTAATTTCATGCGTACACTTGCCCCCTTAATAGGTTTATAAGCCAAATTGCATGTTGTGTTGCCTTAGGATGATTAGATATGAATCCATGAGAATTTTTTGTTGCTTACAATAGAATATCCCAATTAGGATGTCTCAATGTGATTATGAGCTTTGATGAATGATGCACAAGTAAATTTGGGATATTCGGTGATTCTTAGGCTTAATTTACAAAAGTTGGTAAGAATCAGTCTAAAGTTCGATATGAAGCCATTGGTGGCTAGTTTTAGGTGTCTACAGTAACAACTTAGTACATTGACCAACATACAAATATTAAAAATTGGTTGTACACATGCCAAATGACAATGGAACTTAATATTGTATACAATGGACAACCTAAAGCATGTTAGATCATCATTATTAAGGATAAAAATCCAATATATTTTTGGCATACTATAGTAATAATTTAATAGGTAACTAGAAAAAATGTGAGACAATAAACAAGTCAATAAATTGATGGATTTAACTTTAAATTAATGCATCACATAATGAATGTGAAAAATAATATCCAAAATACAAGATTTGAAGGTAATAATGTAGTATGTTGAACAACATAAAACTTTAAAAAAGTGTTTTTATGAACAATAAATGCCATTGTAATTCAATACAACATACATAGGATAGTTTGTAGCATGTTAGATCATCATTCTTAAGGGCAACAACAAGGTGCATTATTGGCATGTCATAGTTACAATTTAATAGGTGTCTGGTATAAATGCTAGAAAATGAATGAGCCAATAAATTGATGCTCTTCACTTTAAATAAATACATATTTCTATGCATGAAAAAAATTATCTAAACCGTAAGTTCAGAGTTAATAACATAGTATGTGAAGAAACATACAAAGTTGAAAAAGTGTTTGTACGTATAGCTGAAAAATATCCAAAAACATTTTTTTTTTAGATAAAAACATATTACATGGACCAATATACAAATTTTAAAATGTGTTATACATATTTCAAATGAAATTGGAATTTAATACATTATATACAAGATAGTCTATAAGAGGATGAACCATTATTCTTAAGCGTAACAACATAATACACTATTGGCATATTGTAGTAACAATTTAATAGGTCATTAGTAAAAATGATTAAAAAAAATGAATGAGTGGATAAACTGTTGGACTTCACTTTGAATAAATATATGACTCTATGCATGAGAAAACTAGTATTGAAATTGAGTTTTACAGGTAACAACATAGTATGTGGAGCAACACACAAATTTCAAAAAGTGTTTGTACATATAACAAACAAATATCCAAAAACAAATGTTTTGGAGGTAAAAACATCGGACATGAATCAACATACAAATTTTAAAAGTTAGTTGTACATATTGCAAATGAAATCAAAATTTAATACGGTATATAAAAGACAGTCTATAAGAGGATAGACCATTATTCTTAGGGGTAACATAGTACACTATTGGCATATTGTAGTAACAATTTAATAGGTGGCTGGGAAAAATGTCAAAAATAAACGAGTAAATTGATGGACTTTGCTTTGAATAAATATAACTCTATGCATGAGAAAAATAGTATTAAAACTATAATTTTTAGAGGAAATAATGTGGTATGTAGAGAAACATATAAATTTGAAGAAGTGTTTGTACTTATAGCAAACAAATATCCTAAAATAAATGATTTGGAGGTAACAACATAGTACATAGACCAGCATACAAATTTTAAAAAATAGTTGTAATTATCACAAATGAAATTGGAATTCAATACTATATATAGACAATAGTACACTATTGGCATATTGTAATAACAATTTAATAGGTGTCTAGAAAAAATGCTAAAAAGGGAACAAGCGAGTAAATTAATGGAATTCATTTTGAATAAATACATGACTCTATGCATGAGAAAAATAGTATTGAAACTGCAAAATTTAGAGGTAAGAACATAGTCTATTGATCAACACACAAGTTTGAAAAAGTGTTTGTATGTATAGCAAACAAATATCCAAAAAAAAAAAAATTGGAGGTATCCACATAGTACATTGACCAACATACAAATTTTAAAAGTCGGTTGTATGCATGCCAAATGACAATGGAATTTAATATTGTGTACAAAAGACAGTCTATAGCATGTTATTTCATCATTCTTAAGGATAAAAAACTAATACATTATTGGCATGCTATATAAATAATTTAATATGTGGCTGGAAAAAATGTGAGACAATGAAGAAGCCAATAAATTTATAGATTTAACTTTGAATTAATGCATCACATAATGCATGTGAAACATAATATCCAAAATACAATATTTGAAGGTAATAATGTAGTATGTTGAATAACAAAAGACTTTCAAAAATAATATGCATGCAAAATGAATGTTATTGTAATTCAATATAACATACAAAGGACAGTTTGTTGCACATTGGATCATCATTCTTAAGGGCAACAACACAGTGCATTATTGGCATATTTTAGTAACAATTTAATAAGTGTCTGGAATAAATGCTAGAAAATGAATGATCCAATAAATTGATGGTCTTCACTTTCAATAAATACATAGCTCTATGCATAACAAACATAATATTGAAATTGTAAGTTTTAGAATTAATAACATAGTGTGTGAAGAAACAAACAAATTTGAAAATGCATTTTACATATAGCAGACAAATATCTAAAAACAAATATTTTTGAGGTAACAATATTTTACATGGACCAACGTACAAATTTTTAAAATTGGTTGTACATATTACAAATGAAATTGGAATTTAATACATTATATAAAGGACAGTCTATAAAAGGATGGACCATTATTCTTAGGGGTAACAACATAGTACATTATTGGCATATTGTAGTAACAATCTAATAGGTGGTTGGGTAAAGCTAAAAAAAGAACAAGCAATTAAATTGATGGACTTCACTTTGAATAAATATATGAATCTACGTATGAGAAAAATAGTATTGAAACTATAAGTTTTAGAGGTAAGAATGTAGTATGTTGATCAACATACAAATTTGAAAAAGTGTTTGTATGTATAGAAAAAAATATTCAAAAACAAATATTTTAGAGGTAAAAATATAGTACATGGACCAACTTACAAATATTTAAAATTGGTTATACGTATTACAAATGAGATTGGAAAATAAAGTATATAGAGGATAGTCTATAAGAGGATAGACCATTATTCTTAGGGGTGACAACATTGTACACTATTGGCATATTGTAGTAACAATTTATTAGGTGGCTAGGAAAAACATTAAAAATAAACAAGAAATTTGATGGACTTCACTTTAAATAAATATGATTATGCATGAGAAAAATAGGATTGAAATTATAAGTTTTAGAGGTAAGAACGTGGTATGTGGAGAAACATATAAATTTGAAAAAGTGTTTGTACATATAGAAAATAAATATCCAAAAAAAATGCTTTGGAGGTAATAACATAGTGCATGGAACAACATATACATTTTAAAAAATGGTTGTACTTATTGCAAATGAAATTAGAATTTAATGCAATATATAGAGGATAGTCTATAGGAGGATAGGTCATTATTCTTAGGGGTAACAACATAGTACTTTATGGGTATATTGTAGTAACCATTTAATAGGTGACTGGAAAAAATGCTAAAAAAAAGAACAAGCAAGTAAATTGATAGACTTCACTTTAATAAATACATGACTCTATGTATAAGAAAAACAATATTGAAACTACAAAGTTTAGACATAAGAACATAGTATGTTGAACAACATAAAAATTTAAAAAAGTATTTGTACATATAGCAAACAAATATCCAAAAATAAATGTTTTGGAGGTTAAAAAATAGTACATTGACCATCATACAAATTTTCAAAATTGGTTTTACGCATGCTAAATGATAATGGAATCTAATATTGTATATGAAGGACAATCTATAGCATGTTGAATTATCATTATTAAGGATAAAAATCTAATACATTGTTGGCATACTATAGTAATAATTTAATAGGTGGTTGTAAAAAATGCAAGACAATGAACAAGCCAATAAATTAATGAATTTAACTTTGAATTAATGCATCACGTAATGTACGTGAAAAATAATATCCAAAATATAATATTTTAAGGTAAGCATGTAGTATGTTGAACAACATAAAACTTTCAAAAAGTGATTTTATGAATGACAAATTCCATTGTAATTCAATATAACATATAGAGGATAGTTTGTATCATGTTGGATCATCATTCTTAAGGTTAACAACATGGTGCATTATTGACATGTCATAGTAACAATTTAATAGGTGTCTGAAATAAATGCTCAAAAATGAATGAGCCAATAAATTGATGGTCTTCACTTTCAATAAATACATAGCTCTATGCATGACAAAAATAATATCAAAACTAAAATTTTCAGAGTTAATAACATAGTACGTGAAGCAACATACAAATTTGAAAAAGTGGTTTGTATGTATAGAAGACAAATATCCAAAAACATTGTTTTTTAAGGTAATAACATATTATATGGACCAACATACAAATTTTTAAAACTCTTTGTACATATTAAAAATAAAATTGGAATTTAATATGTTATATACAAGACAGTCTGTAAGAGGATGAACTATTATTCTTAGGGGTAACAACATGGTACACTATTGGCATATTGTAGTAACAATTTAATAGGTTGTTGATAAAAATGCTAAAAAATGAATAAGCAGGTATATTGATGGATTTCACTTTGAATAAATATGTGACTCTATGTATGAGAAAACTAGTATTGAAACTGCAAGTTTTAGAGGTAAGAACGTAATATGTGAAGCAACATACAAATTTGAAAAAGTGTTTGTATGTATAACAAAAAAATATCTAAAAACAAATATTTTAGAGGTATCAACATAGTACATGGACCAACATACAAATTTTAAAAGTTAGTTGTACATATTATAAATGAAATTGGAAATTAATATAGGGTAAGTGCACAAAGTTGAGGGACAAGAAGGGACCTATCTGTGGACATATTTTCCCTAAACATTAAGAAATTTAAACTTTTGTAAATAATTTGAGATGGCTACACTCAAAATTTGAGGATGGTGTAAGAACATGAATTTTAGAATTTTGAGTCTAGTTTCTAAAACACTATTTTTTTAAATGGTTATGTATAGCTAGGTCAAACATCTAAAATTTTAATAAGAACTCCTATTTTTTTAGAAAAATAGAGTAGATAGTTGGTCATGCGGCCCCTTATTTTTTTAATATTGTGTAAAACCATTTGGTGAAACATTAGATAAGATCATCTAATTTGTAACCTATATTTTTTATAATTTTTTGATGAATATAATTTTTTTATTAATATTACATTTAAATAGATCCTAAAAACTAATAAAAAATTGATAGTCGGTCGTGCGGCCTCATAACTACCTCAAAAAAATGAAAACTAGTTTTTTTTGAATGCGTGTAAAATTAGGCCTTGTTTGTAACCATATATTTATTTTTGCATTTGGATCAATGAAAAAAAGATACACAAACATATATAGGAATGTATATTTGAGGTATGGTGTGGCCTAAAAAAATTTTAGTTAGAAATCAACATAGATTGAAACCTTAAAATAGTCTAAAAATTATAAAAATCATATATTTGGAAAGAGGAAAGCATGTTCGTTATTGTGGTAATAATTTCATTGATTTTCTCATTGAAATTATAGCATATTTAGTGATAAAAGTTGATTTTAAGTTAAAACTCTCATATTCGGCTATGTGTTGATAGGTCCAAGCCTTTGGCTCGAGAATCCAAGCCATTTCTGAGCCAAAAGGCTTAGTTTTTTTAATTCAAAATAAACATGTATACATGCTATAATGCGTATGCATTCCTTTCATATTGCATTAAAAATAATAATAGACCTCTTGTAAGTGTTGTCTACTCTACTTCATGCAATGTGTAAGGAATGTGTATGTGTTATCTTCACATTGCACAAAATATATGTTAGAAGTGGCAGATGGTATACTAGTAGGTAGTTTATTAAAATAAATTTTAAGTATAACTTTACATTTATAATTTAAATTTATTTTAGTAAATATAATAAATTAGGGTCACTCTGCATCTGATAGAGTTGGTCTCATGGTTGCACACCTTATGATGTGGAAGATAATTTTTCAAAGTCTAATTTGGTTAGTACGTAGGCATTTTTAGGTTTTTAGTATTGAACCTATGGATTTCATGGTATAACCTTTACAATTGATGCCTATTTTTTGGTATTTATAGGGGTCTTAGGTTTGTCAAAATTAAAGTTTGCAAACCACTCACTTTGAACTCAAGCCAAAGTGGTGTGACTAGGGTAACATAGGTCACATTGATGACCTATACACATCAAATGACCATTTTGTATTAATTTCACTTACTCATCATCGCTCCCTTATCCCTAATCACTTCCTCTTCATCCCTCATCAACCCTAATCACTCTCTCCCCATTATTAATTGTCCCTAATCACTTCTTCATTGACCCTCACCATCCCTCATCATCTCTAATCACTCCCTCATCATCCCTAATCATTCCATCATTAACCTTCACCATCCCTCATCAGCCCTAATCACTCCCTCCTCATCCCTAATAATACCTAATCACTCTATTTTCATCCCTCATTATCCCTAATCACTCCCTCGTTGACCCTCACCATCCCTCACATTCCTTATCACTCCCTCATTAACCCTTATTGTCCCTCATTAGCCCTAATCACTCAATCATCATCCTTAATCACTCCCCCCTCATCCCTCATAAACCCTAATCACTCCCTCATTTACCATCACCATATCTCATCATCTCTAATCACTCCCTCATCATCCCTAATCACTCCCTCATTGACCCTCATCATCCCTAATCACTCCATCATTGATCATCACCATCCCTTATCATCCCTAATCACTACTTCATCATCCCTAATCATACCTAATCACTCCCTCTTCATCCTTCATTATCCCTAATCACTCCCTCATTGACCCTCACCATCCCTCATCATCGTTAATCACTCATCATTGTCCCTAATCACTCCCTCATTAACCATCACCATCCCTCATCATCCCTAATCATTGCTTCATTGTCCCTAATTGACCAAGATGACTATCTCTAATTTAATTGGAGTCTAATTTAATTTCTCGTATTCTTTATCCCCAGGGTAGTAAAGTCCAACTAAGCATAAGGTGTTTTCTCTCTACCCTCCTCAATACCTCACCCTTTGAGTGGACATACTTCTATTTTCTAATTCACCCCATTATTCAACTGGATTATTTCACGTAACATAAATTGACTAAATGTATAGAGTTATAGTCACTTTATAAACCAACTAGTGACATTGCTCTATGGGTAACATGATTCTATGGGATGTGTAACATGATTCACTATAGGCTTGACTCTATGGGATGGGACAACATGAGTAACTTAACTATATATGTAACATGATTGTATAGCATGGGAAACATGAATGACTATATATGATATATGTGAATTGTTATATACTATATATATGTAACATGAGTGTAGGGCTCATTGTTCAACTTGCTTTCTTCTATAAATTGATTCCCTACATCCCCTCCTCGAGTTTTTGGGTTGGTTATCAATTAGGTTATTCGAGCCCATATATAAGCTCAAGCTCTATAGTGGAGGGGTAGGCCATTATCCTAGTGTTGACTATGACTATAGATGTGTTTGACATGACTTTTATATGGATAAATAGAATATCCAATTGGGTTGCCCAACCCTATCCATAGTGGGAGAGAGTTTGAGGTTCTAAAGGAGTTGGGACCTTTCTCCTATCTATGGTAGTCAAGGCCTCTTCCTAGGGCCCAAGTGACCAATCATATAGGGTTTTTTCACCTCCCTATCTACAATAGGTTGACCTCTCTCATAGGTGATTAGCAGGATTTCAAATAGGTGGGTGGTTGTTATTCATCTGATTATTGTTGATCGAGGGGAGAAGGTAAAGATGAAAGGTGCAAGTGTTTAAAGAGATAGGGGTCAAAAAGTAGGCAGATATATATGGGGGTTGGTAATTTATGGATTGAGGGTGGTATATATAGATTATATTTATAACCATATTTATACCCCTCATGTGGGTTGTGTCATAATTCCATCGACTTGAATACGTTGTGTTATGTTTGATTTTGATTAGAATAAGTAGGATATATCCCATATCTATGTCCATTATTTCATGACCATTAATATTTTTAACTAAGAGGGAACAAACCGAATCAAGTGAAAGGTCTTCCCAGGGCAGTTTGTTATCTTTGGTATTGTTTCAATGAAAATGATTATATTGATCGAAAGAATTGTCCTATATATAAAACTATATAGCTCAATTATTCTCATTTTATCCCTCTATCTAGATGGTATGAGGATCATACCAATCTATTAGAATAGACATGTTGGCCCTATATATAGATGGGGAGTCCATTGTATAGTTGATTAGGCCCTATCCCTTTATTTGGATGGGGAGCCTATTGATAGAGAGGGATTGATCGGCTATATTGGGCCCTCTATCTATATGGGATTGAGCATATAAATAGTCCTTCGAATTGGACTGACTATTCTTGATTGGAATACCAAGTGCTCATTGGAGATAGGACCAGCTATGAGCATTTGGGATTGATTAAGCATATAGATAGTCCATCAAATTTTATCGAAAATTCTTGATTGAGCCCTCTCCTTCCCCTTTCCTTTCCTTTATTATCCTTTCCTTTATTTATATGGGGATGGGGATGGGGATCCTACCAATTCAAATTGATAAATATTGACCCAACCAGTTATGAGGTTATATATAGTCGATCAAGCTTATCGATGATTGAATACATACAGATAGATATGTTCGATTGGGATTAAGAGAGATAGACTGGATATTATCAATTTGGATTGACTAGATATGAGGATATGTATAGTTGACTATGAAACACAACAGATGATATGAGATGATAGAATTCTAGAGTGGGATAGGACATAATGGAATTGACCCACTATGAGGATAAGACTATATGGAATAATAAGGTGAGGAATTTAATGTCTAGCTTAGAGACCTACTCCTCTATATATAATCTCATATTATATCATATGTGTGATAGTTCTATCTCTAGTTTAATTATGTGTCTCCCCTTCTAATCCATATAGAGTATCTATTTGTCCAACCCAACCATGCCCATATGTCTAACGATGCCTATTTGTTTGACCCTACCTAAGTCACTAGTCCCATTCAGGATAACTTGAACTACATGGGTAGGGTAGTGCTCTGGTCTATCAAATGTAATATTTTATAAGGGCTAGTGCCTAAAAAACCTATATCCAAATGGTTGGGCCATGTTTATAGATAAGAGGCAACTAGGGTATTGGGTATTAAATTAGGGGAGTGGTAGGTAGTTATTAGTCCCTCCTCCCCCAAGATAGAGCCAATTAAACTCAACTCTATGTGGCCCTCCTTCCCTGAAAGGGAGAGGGGGTGTGTCAATCTAGTCATTATGGAAGGCTCTTCCTCTTCCCCCTCTCCCCCTCGGGCCATTTAGGTAAGTACCTATGTTTTTTGGGTTTAATGTGCATGGTTTATTAACCCATAGTTCTTTTGGTTTCAAGGTTGATAGCGCTCCTTCAATCCTTTCCTAGGGCCAAGAACCTAGACAACTATTAACCTAGTGCCCTTTCAGGTCTAGGATTAATAAATATTGATTGGGGTATGGTGTTAACTCTTAGAATTAGGGGATCAAGGAATCTTCAGATCCTAGGATCTCTTCCATTCATTTCAAGGATTGAAATCTAGAGTTCATATGATTGATATATGGGGCATGTAGTACTCTAATAGAAATGCCCTAATAAGGGAGGTAAATGTCATCGATCACATTTCCTTTTATTATACCCATATATAGATAGGCGCACCTGCACTCTTATGAATTATATAATATAATATTATTGATTGGGCCCTCTCACCCCACCTTTCTTTTATTTTATCTAGATAAGGATGGGGATGAAGAACTTACTGATTCAGACATAGCATATGAGACTGGCCAATCATCCTTAATCTCTCCTTTCTCTAAATAGGTTATAATTCCCCTTCTCCTTACAATATGTCTTGGGTATTCAATTAGGTATCAAGTTATACAAATATGATCTGGTAAGATATATACAGTCAGGATTAGATACAGCTATTCAAAATCAATATATGGCTTGGGTATTTTATTGAGTAGAGAATACTCAAGTAGGTATGGAAATAAGGATAGGTAGGTAGGGAATACTCAAGTAGGTAGATAAATAAGGATAGGTAGGTATGGCATACTCAAGTACAATAAGGTAGCTATGTAATATTCAAGATCAAGTTATGGATCATGTATTTAGGTAGGGCATACTTAAGATCAAGATATGGCTTGGATGTTCAATTGGGTAGGGCATACTCAATGGTATTTAAATCCATTACATACATAACATGATTCAAAACTTTATTTCTCATTATATTTATCAAAAATCAATCTTCCCTTACCAACAATAAAAGCTAAGGAGGTAGGGCATCGATAAGTAGGTAGGTAAATAATATATGTAAGATATAGATTGGGAAGAAAGCTTCCATTAATAGTTAAGAATCTACTCTAAAAAGGGAATGTATGTATGACAAGAACAAAGCTATATATTGGGAAGGAAACTTCCCTTGCCTTATCAGGTAGGGTATAGCTAAGTAGGTAGGGTAAGAATAAAGTTATCTATCAGAAAGTAAGCTTCCCTTAATAGCCATGGTTTAATCCAAAATCAAAACAAAGATAGATACCAGGAAGGCAAACTTCCATTGACAGATGTACCTTAATCCCTTGATATCAACCGAGAAGTAAATATTCCCTTGATATGTTATTAGGTGAAGCAAAGTTAGATATCAAAAAGGCAAGTTTCCCTTGCATTACTCATTGGCATAGATGAAGTAGTTAGGGAAATATTGCATTGCCTTAATGGGTAGGGAAAGTTTGGGATCGAGGTAGGGCCTTCATAATAGTGTCCCCTATATATTTATGGTAGGGGGCCCATTCCTAAGCTATCCTTTGATATACTATATTTGGGACTAGGTAAAACTCAAAGTATGGTAAGTTTCCAGTTTGGACTTTAGGGCCCATTGGGCCATGCCCAATCTCTAAGTGGCCCCTCCTCGGTACATTGGATTAAGGCATATGCCCTTCATTCCCTTTATGTATCAAGTTGGGTATATATCAGGTTGGGTATAGAGAGAATTGGGTTGAGAAACACACTATATCAATTATCGGATTGAAACACACTCTTCTGGATTGGTGATCACCTATTTATCTATCTATCAATTTGGTCTCCTATGATATACGGTCAACTATGGGGTTCAAATTAGAATTATCAACTAGTCTCCAATCACTTCTATCTATATAGATATAAATTTATATTCTCAACTCTGGGATTGGGATTCTTAGATGCCCAAATCCCAATCTATATATGTAATTAATATAATTTCATCCCACCCCTTTCTCTATTTCTTGCCTGTTTATTCTAGTCCAGGGCTTTGGATAAACACTCTCTCCATGGCTTGGGCATAGATCACCATATAGATTTGTGAATCCCACCATACAATCAAATGATACTATGAGTTCTTATTTGAGTAAAAGAGGATGAGTTAAATAAGAGTTTCTTTGGGCCTTATTTGAATAAGTAAAATTTGAAATTGGAAAATAAGCCAATCGGGCACAAAAAAGAAACTACTGCACCCACCATCAAGGTATTATATGGAGTGATTAAGGATGAGGAGGGAATGAGTAGAGATGATGAAGGATGATGAGGGAGTCATTAGGGATGATGAGAGATGGTGAGGGTCAATGACAGAGTGATTAGGGAGAATGAGGGAGTGACCAGGGATGGTGAGGGATGGTGAAGGTTAATGAGGAGGTGATTATGAGAGATTAGGGATGAGGAAGGAGTGATTAGGTATGATAAGGCATGATGAATCAGTGATTATGGATGATTAGGGATGGTGAGGGTCAATGAGGGAGTGATTAAGAATGATGAGGGAGTGTGAGGGTCAATGAGTGAGTGATTAGGGATGAGGAGAGAGTGATTAGGGATGATGAGGGATGATGAATGATGGAGATGGTCAATGATGAAGTGATTATGGATGATGAGGGATGAGAAGGGAGTAATTAATAATGATGAGGCATAATGAATTAATGATTAGGGATGATTAGGGATGGTGAGGGTCAATGAGAGAGTGATTAGGGATAATTAGGGAGTGATTAGATATGATGAGGGACAGTGAGGGTCAATGAGAGAGTGATTAAAGATAATGAGGAATGAGAAGAGAGTGATTAGGGATGATTAAGGATGAGGGGGGATGATGGGCAAGTGAAATTAACACAAAGTGATTATTTGATGTGTGTAGGTCATCAATATGACCTATTTTACCCCAATCACACCACTTTGGTTTGATTTCAATGTGAATGGTTTGTAAAATTCAATTCTGATAAACTTGGGACTCCTAGAATTGTCATGAAGTGATCTAAAAGGCACAAAAAACTAAAAAATGACTATATATTTACCAAAAATGGATATCAATTGCAAAATTTATGCCTTGAAATCCCTAGGTTCAATATTGAGAACCTGAAAATGCCTAAGTACTACCTAGATTAGATTTTTAAAAACTATCTTCCACATCATAAGGCATGTAATTGTGAGACCAACTCTATCAGATGTAGAGTGACCCTAATTTCTTATATTTACTAAAATAAATTTTAAGTATAAGTTTACATTTATATTGTTATATTTATATTGATTATACAAATGTAACAATATAAATAAAAACTTATACTTAACATTTATTTTAGTAAACCACCTATTAGTATATTTTCTACCACTTCCAACATATATTTGTTTATTTTTTTGCAATGTGAAGATAATGCATATGTGTTCCTTTCACTATACAGAAAACATTCACATTATAACACATATGTGTTCCTTTCACTATACATAACATGTACACGTTATAACACGTATGTATTTAGGTTTAGTGTTTTCAAGCCTAGATATGTGTATGTATTATGATGAATGTCCATAGAATTATCCCCCAACTCTGTGCACTTACCCTACAATAATAGAAGATAATCTATAAGAGGATAGACCTTTATTCTTAGGGGTAACATAGTACACTATTGGTATATTGTAGTAAAAATTTAATATGTGGTTGGGAAAAATGTTAAAAAAAAAGAGAGTAAATTGATGGACTTCACTTTGAATAAGTATGACTCTATGCATGAAAAAAATAGTATTGAAACTGCAAGATTTATAGGTAAGAAGGTGGTATGTGGAGAAACATACAAATTTAAAAAAGTGTTTGTACATATAGAAAACAAATATCCAATAAAAATGCTTTTGAGGTAACAAAATAGTACATGGACCAACATACAAATTTTTAAAATTGGTTGTACTTATTGCAAATGAAATTGGAATTTAAGACAATATATAAAAGATAGTCTATAAGAGGATGGGTCATTATGAGTAACACAATAGTACACTATTGACATATTGTAATAACAATTTAATACATGGATGGAAAAATTGCTAGAAAAGGAACAAGCAAGTAAATTGATGGACTTCTCTTTGAATAAATACATGACTCTATGCATGAGAAAAATAGTATTGAAACTGCAAAGTTTAGAGGTAACAATATAGTATGTTGAGCAACAGACAAATTTGAAAAAGTGTTTGTACATATAGAAAACAAATATCCAAAAACAAATGTTTTGGAGGTAACCACAAAGTACATTGACCAACATAAAAATTTTAAAGGTTGGTTGTATGCATGCCAAATGACAAAGGAATTTAATATTGTGTACAAAGGAAAGTCTATATAATGTTAGATCATCATTCTTAAGGATAAAAATCCAATACATTGTTGGCATGCTATAGTAATAATTTAATATGTGGCTAGAAAAAATGTGAGACAATGAATAAGCCAATAAATTGATGGATTTAACTTTGAAAGCATCATATAATGCACGTGAAACATGATATCCAAAATACAAGATTTGAAGGTAACAATGCAGTACGTTGAACAACATAAAACTTTCAAAAAGTGTTTGTATGTACAACAAATGCCATTGTAATTCAATACAACATACAAAGGATAGTTTGTAACACATTGGATCATCATTCTTAAGGGCAACAACATAATGCATTATTGCCATGTCGTAGTAACATTTTAATAGGTGTCTAGAATAAATGCTAGAAAATAAATGAGCCAATAAATTGATGGTCTTCAATTTCAATAAATGCATAGCTTTATGCATGACAAAAATAATATTGAAACTACAAGTTTCAGAGGTAATAACATAGTATGTAAAGCAACATAAATTTTGAAAAAGTGATTGTACATCAAAGTGACATTGGAATTTAATACAGTATATAGAGGACAATCTATAGGATGTTATACCATTATTCTTCGGGTTAACAACACAGTACATTATTGGCATGCTATAGTAAAAATTTAATGCATGCCAAACAAAATGCTAGACAATGAATAATTCAATAAATTGATGGACTTCACTTTGAATACATATGTCACACTATGCATGGCCAAATAAATATCCAAAATGCAATCTTTTGAGGTAATAATGTAGTAAATAGACCAACATATAAATTTGACAAAGTGTCATTATGCACAATAAATGACATTGAATTTTAATACGGTATGTGAATAACAGTCTATAGCATATTAGATCATCATTCTTAAGTGTAACAACACAATACATTGTTGACATTCTATAATAAAATTTTAATAGGCAGCTAGAAAAAATGCTAGACAATGAAGAAGAAGAGTTTGATGGATTTCACTTTGAATTAAAGTGTCATATTATGCATGTGGAAAAAAATATCCAAATTTCAAGATTTGGAGGTAACAAGTAATACATTGAATAACATAAGACTTTCAAAAAGTGTCTGATGTACAAAAAATACCATTGGAAATTAATACAACATATAGAGGATAGTCTATAACACACTGGTCATCATTCTTAAGGGTAACAACACAATACATTGTTGACATGTAGTAAACATTTAATAGGTGAGTGGATAAAATGTTAAACAATGAACAAGCCAAAAAATTGATGGATTTCACTTTGAATAAATGCATCCTGATATATGTTGGTAAAATAAAATGCAAAATGCAAGTTTTAGAGATAATGGCGTAGTACGTGGAACAACATTTAATAACTTTGACAAAGTGTTTGTGTGCACACCAACTGACATTAAAATTTAACGTAGTATATGAAAGAGAGCGTGTAACACATTATATCATTATTTTTAGGGATAACAACATATTGCATTATTGGCATGATGTACTAACATTGTAACTATGGCCAAATCAAATTATCATAATGCAAATATAACCATGTAACACTAAGAAAAGAAGACTCTATAGAGTGATGTCATTAAAGTTAATATGCATTAGTGTATTAAATGTAATGATTACAAAATGCTAGTTAAATAAAAAATTAATAAATTGATGGACTTGACTTTGCAATTTAACAAAGTGTACAAATGACAATCTATAGCACATTGGATCATCATTCTCAAGGGTAAGAATACAATACATTGTTGACATGTACTAACGATGCAATATGTGGTGGGGCAAAGTTAAAATAATTTAAATTTGATAGTGTAAAATTAATAAAATAAGACTGTAAAACAATATTTTATCACCTTGTCTTAATTATTAAATAAAGAATGATTTTCAATACATGATTAGTGTGCTTTTTTAGTAACAGAGTAATACATATTGTGACATAATAGCTTGACAAAAATAAAATCCAAGTACAAAACATTATAAGTGAGAAATGTAAACTTTAAATGATAAATATTATAATATAACCATAGCCCTTGAAATAAAAGGGTCATTGGACACTTGAAATTGGAAAAGGGTTAAATATAAATCTTTTATCTAGAAAGCAACGATTAAGAAAGCTTAAAACTTGGATAGAATTTAAGTTTTAAATCGAAATCTTAAATCTGAACAAATAGACGGAATGCTAAAGCACTAAAAAAATATCAAATAAAATCAAAAAAATAACTCGATCATAAAGATCTTGCTATCCAAAGAAGAAATTTGGAGCATTTGTTGTAGTTATCAGTGGCATAGATGACATATATATAGAAGATAGTTACATGGAAGAAGAAAATAAAAAAGGAATAAAATTTTGGTTGTGAAATATGTGTGGCATTAAAATGAACCCACCAAGTACATGATATATAATCTGCATTATAGAAGACAATCTACATAGCTATCAAATGACTTGGCATTTCAAGTAAACATTTGTAGCTATTAAATAATTTTCAAACCAATCTATGCAAAGACAACATTTTTATGGAAAATACTTATTATAATTGTCCACTAATATTTTTATTTACATCACATTAAGTGTTTAACTCCATTAGTGATGTTAGCCATCCCAACAAGTGGACCTAGTCAACAACCACCTCACAATAGAATGTGAACTTATGTGAGGGATAAGCCCATCCTAACTCATGAGGGCATCTATGTGTTCATTCATTTGCTCAAAAGTATAATGAGGATGAGATACCCAAGACCAATACTACATCCATGTAAGGTTTAATTTTTGAAGAAGGGTGTTGACCTTCCTTACAGGTTTTTCATCATTAGCTTTCATTGTTTGTATGCAAGAGAGTTCATGATATTCCCAATGAATACTTTTGATGGCTCACCAACAAAGACTACACTAATGTGAGACGACTTCTACTGAATATGAAGGTTTTTTTTTTTTAATTGCCAATAAAATTCCTCTGGTGGCTCACCGATAGAGTATACATTATTCTACACATTTTAAAGAAAACCTTTTTAAAAACATTTCTGAAATAAACGATTTTTATTATGTACATTTGAAACAAATCCTCTTTAAAAAATATCTGAAAGAAAAAATTTATATTAATAGTAATATTATGTATGTCATAGAATTAGGAATATGATTATTGGCATAGGTAGTTACATTATGGATGTTGTAGAACTCAAGAATATGATTATATAGACAAATCTAAAGTTGAAATTTTTATATGCTAGCTTTTTTGCCACATGGATCTTGTAGAGTCTCGAGTGGTTAACACCAAATTTTGTTTCATTTTAAAATAATAATCAATTCAAATTTATTTCAGAAGGTGGTCATGGTCATTGTCATATACCGATTCAAGCCAGTAAGGTCAGCATTGTTCTTAAATATTGTATGCAAAGCTTTTGTTACAACACTATTTGAAATATGGAGTTGGATGCAAAGTTCTCTATAAGTATCCTCTCCACTTTGTCCTTTTTACCCATCCCCATTTTATCTTTTCTTAGGATTTATTCATACATGTAAATCCATTCCAGCAAGAAGCTTCTTTCAAGCATTGTTTAAAAAGTACGATTTTGCTTATTGAGAGAATGTAGTCAGGGGTTAACAAGGAACTCTATATTTTAAACAAATAAAATTTGCATTATTAACTAAATTATTTCAATGCATCACAACTCCCACAGATTCATGCCATTTTCCTCATCAAATATGATTAGAATTTTCTAGTTCTAGTTTGTAAATGATTTGTACAAAAATTTATCACAGGTCATTCAGGTGTTAACTAATCCACATTGTGAGGGACTAGTGATTGTAGAGACAATTTTTAATGGCTACTAAGCATAATTCTATGAAATATGCAAAGGTTATTCAAAATGATTTTTCACAAAGTAATCTAGGATTCTTTTGAGTGAGATTCTAGTTGGAAACATACCTTGTATCATGCTGACAAAGGCATCAAGAATAGGCAAATGAGTTGTTGAACAAGACAATAAATTAAATGTATGTAATCATGTGCTCAGGATGACTGCCCCCTACAATTGTGAATGTTTTTGCATAGATTAAATTTGGTTTAGATACCATAAAAAATGGTTCATTAAAGAATGGAAATAAAAGGGAGTGTTTTCAAACTTCTTGCTTTCACAAATACCATAAAGTTTTCAGACTTCATGCTTTCACAAATACCCACAAATGTTGATGTTTTCTTTTTGAAATATGCAACAAATTTTGTAGAGGGCCTAGTAATTGGGCTCAAAGATTTGTATATTTTAACACTCAAATCCTCTTCAGTTTTGTAAAGAGCCCACTGGTTGGGCTTAAAGTTTCGTATAGTTTAGCACTTAAAGCCCATTAAAGTAAATGACACTAACTATAAGTTAACTTTTTACATAAATTTTTAATGTGAGTATCGAAATCTAAAACCTATATATGCATTAAAGAGTGTTCATTGAATGTAGATAATAAATGTTATCACAATTATTAAAAATAAATAAATCAATTTTTTTTAAATTATCTAAACAAAAATGGGCTTGAGGTATCCAATTAGATTCCCAATTATTAGTGTCTACCTAACTAGTGGGCCCTTTCCTTTAAATTAAAATCCAACTATAATAACAACAAAACATTAAAGTTCCATAGATAAGAGATGATTATATTATTTCTACCGTAGAGAATGTGTCACTACGTGGTCAATTTTGTAGCCCATAGTAACTTTCAAAGGAATATATTATAAGTAGATTTTGCCAAATTATATATTTTACTATTTTCTTGTCATAATAACAATAATTTTCTAAAATTGTTAGTGTATTAAATTACGCATATGCTATTATATTGCTTTAAGATACATTTGTATTATTTGTAATTCGTGTGTAGGAACTAGTTGGTGCATGTTTACCTACAACACAACTTATTATTAGAGAAGATTATCATTTAAGTAAATATTTAAATGGCTTCTATTAATAATAGTTGTCTTATTCTTCATGCAACTACTCTCCAAAGTCCTAAACCTAGCTTCCTCTCTTATCTATATAAGAATATAAAGGGCTGGTGGGTGAGGCATATTGTGGATGAGAGTTTTTTCTATAAAGGTAGAATTCGACTGGTGCTCTTAATAAAAAAATGTAGCTATGCTACTTGGATGAATCTATGTTATTTTGTTTTAAAACTTTCATAGATTTATTATGCAAATATTATAGGTGTTTGTCTTATGGTAGCTAACATGATTTTGAAATATATCAAATATTTTAATACGGTATCAGAGCTACAGAAACTTCATCTCATTCTCAATACAAACTCAAAATTGAATCTACAGTTTTTCATTCTTTTTTCTACATAGTATTTTTTTCAGTTTTCAAATTTGTAAATTATTTTTTTCTACATTTCAAATTTTAAGCTCAAATTTAGTAGCTTACTGTAAATACTCAATATGCTCTCACCTCATCCTTATGGGATCTTGGTTGATTATAAATTGATGAATGTAGTGGGGTACTAAGGGTTGAAGCAATTTTATTTCGTATAAATTCTTTATGTTAGAAATGTGTTCTGATAATTGTAAAATTCACAAAAATTATCATTTTAAGCAAAGCGATAATCAGTTTTTTCTTATATGTGATGTAAGCGGCATTGCGCCAATAATCAAGTCATTAGACAATATTGTATATGGATCTTAGCTTTCACATACTTCACGATATGTAGGAAGTGCATAGGATTTTTTTGGTCAATAGAAACCCTGTCACCCATTTGATTCAGTGGTGCATTGGTAAGTGGTTAACCCAGATAAGTTACTCTCTATGTACCTCAGAGATGAGATAGTGTAGTTGTAAAATGATGAAAACCTCTGTAGTTAATGTCATTTAAATATGTTCCCCATTTATGACTGTGGATTGATATACCAAAGAGCCTATAAATCAAACACATCAATGTAATATTTTCTAGAACAATTCTGGTTACATTTGGTAGATGTGTATTGTTGTAGTATTTTTTGTTTAGCGTTAGTTGTCATTCCCTATCTAGATTGAGTTTCAATATCTCTATTTGAGGCTCTGTTTTTCTAGAAAAATAACAACGAAAGGGTAGAGAGAATTTTTTGGTAGAAAAGGGTTCCTAGAAGGAAAAAAAATTGATCCATGTGGGATAGTCACAAAGTAGTTCTCTGTGTGTGTATATATATATATATATATATATATATAAAGTTGTCAGTCATAAAGTGACTACACAATTGTGGATTTCCCATTGAGAAGATCATTTTAACTATTATTTCAATTTTTCAAACAAAAAATTATATACAATGTTTTTTTCCCTTGCAGTGCCGAACACTTTTTTGGAAAAAAAATTGCCCATAGGCCGATTGCATCGTTCTAATTACTTTCAAGTAAGTAGTTGGTAGATGTGTATTGTTGTAGTTTTTTTTGTTGAACTACTTTGTGACTATCCCACATGGATCAATTTTTTTTCCTTCTAGGAACCCTTTTCTACCAAAAAATTCTCTCTACTTTGCCCTTTCGTTGTTATTTTTCTAGAAAAATAGAACCTCAAATAGAGATATTGAAACTCAATCTAGATAGGGAATGACAACTAACGCTAAACAAAAATTACTACAACAATACACATCTACCAAATGTAACCAGAATTGTTCTAGAAAATATTATATTGATGTGTTTGATTTATAGGCTCTTTGGTATATCAATCCATCAATGTAATATTTTCTAGAACAATTCTGGTTACATTTGGTAGATGTGTATTGTTGTAGTATTTTTTGTTTAGCGTTAGTTGTCATTCCCTATCTAGATTGAGTTTCAATATCTCTATTTGAGGTTCTGTTTTTCTAGAAAAATAACAACGAAAGGGCAAAGTAGAGAGAATTTTTTGGTAGAAAAGGGTTCCTAGAAGGAAAAAAAATTGATCCATGTGGGATAGTCACAAAGTAGTTCTGTGTGAATAAAGATATATATATATATATATATATATATATATATATATATATATATATATATATATATATAAGTTGTCGGTCATAAAGTGACTACACAATTGTGGATTTCCCATTGAGAAGATCATTTTAACTATTATTTCAATTTTTCAAACAAAAAATTATATACAATGTTTTTTTCCCTTGCAGTGCCGAACACTTTTTTATGAAAAAAAATTGCCCATAGGCCGATTGCATCGTTCTAATTTTCTTATTGAGACAATCATTTTCATGTGTATTTTTCAGAAACACTTTTTTGAAAAAAAATGTATACAAAAAATATTGGACTATTTCCACTCAAGTTTATGTGTTAGCATGACGGAGAAAAAAATAACCCTCTCAAGTTCCAACTACTTCAACTGGAAATGATACATTATTGATGTGCTCGTTAGCAAGAATCTCTATCCCATTGTAATAAATGAATAAGTTGCATCTTCAGAGTTTATCAAATGGAAATAATGGCAAAACCATTTTGACGAAGCTAGAGATGTCATGTCAGTTAATATCTTCGTACTTGAAGTTTTACTTTCAGGTCATCATGAAACCTTGTAAATTTTGGACTATCTTGAAGGACTTTTTTGGAAAACATAGTAAGTTGAGGGTATGCCAGCTAGAAAATGAACTCGCTACTCTTAGTCTAAACAACTATCTTCGCATTGAGGACTTCATCACTCAAGTCAAGCATTTAAAGCTTCTACTCATTGAGACTGATGAAACCAAAACTGATGAAAAAATTATTATGAGTATTTTATCTAAATTGGGTCATCCTTAGTTTTTGTTTCAAACTACTACACACATCAAGACTCTATGGGATCTGCGTATGCTGCACTAACTGTTGACAAGTTCTGTAAGCCACTTTAGAGAGCATGAAAAACTATTTTTTATTGGTGAAATATAGCCTGAAGGTACTAAGCAATAGGTATTAATGGTCAATGATACTAATACACCACCACAACCCAACTCTGGCAAAGGCAAAGGCTCTACCAATAAAAAAGGAAAAACAAAACCCAAGCTTAAAGGCAAACCACTGACACTATAGAATCCTTCTCCAAGCAAGGGCAAAGGGAAAGTAAACACAAACATCAACCAAGAGTGTTGTAATTGGTGTAAGAAACTAGGGCATGTTGAACATCAATGTTTCAATAAAATGGCATACTTAAGAAACATATATGAAAAAAATGTTGCTTCCCTCCCAAAACAAGAGCAACATTTTTTGCAACAACAAGGTTACCTATGTTTGAATGGATTCTAGATTCAAGAGCCTCTCACCATATTGTGCATGATGGCTCACTATTTGAAAATCTTGACCAATGCCGCACAACTGAATTTTTTTGGGGCAATTTTAGTCCTCTAGTTATTAAGGGCAACGGAGCAGTTGAAATGGACAATAATGTATTCAACAAAGTTCTCCATGTTCCAGATTTATCTGTGAACCTTCTCTCCATATATCAGATCACACATTCAGAAGAAGGAAAAAACATTGAGTCTACACTTATCGATGTTATCATCGAAAATATTAAAGACTAGTCTACTATTGTAACCACTGACAAGGTTGAGCATCCAACACGATTATACAACTTTGACAACTTCGTTTTCACTCAACCTTCACAAGTCATGATTACACATGCTAATAACTTGAGTAAACTTTGGCCTAAGTGTTTTGGTCACTTCAACTATCACTCATTGCAGGGCCTCAATAAACATTGTATAGTTGTTGGTTTGCCATAAATTTCTTTTAAAGATGACGTTAGTCCAAGTTTGCACTTGAAAAACAATAGGGATCCAATTTCCAAAAGCAAATGTTTGAGAGCAAGTGATAAATTACAATTGGTTCATAGTGATCTTATATCTTTTCTCATTGTTTCTTTTCATAAATATAAATACATGCTTACATTCATTGATAATTTCTCTCATAAAACTTGGGTCTAATTTATGAAAAACAAAAGCAAAGTCTTTGAGCACATCAAAAATTTCAAGGCCCTTGTTGAAAACCTATTAAAGAGAAAAAAAACTAGCATCTCAGACCAAATAATGGAGGAATATTTGTCAACAATCAAATGATTAGCTTCTGTGAACACACTTCATTCAAATTCAACATATTGTACCCTATACCCATCAACAAGATGGTGTATCTAAGCACAAAAAATGCATACTAAAAAAAATGAATATTTGAATAGTATAGTCCAAAGACTTGACTCCATAATATTGGGTTGTGACAATTCATTGTGCAACCTACATCCAAAATCGCACTCCTCACTTTACAGTGTTAAATATGACTCTTGAAGAAAAATGGTCTAGTGTCAACCCAAATGTTTTTAGATGTAATGTGTGGGTGCACATTCTAGATGAAAAGTGTAAAGCAATGGAAAGGAAGGGTCGTCCTTGTATCTTTGTCAACTAATATGAAGATGTGAAGACATAGTCTTCTAGTTTTGGGTACCACTAAAGTGATTTAGGGATGGGATGTGTTATTTGATAAACAATCTTAGACTTTCACGCCAACATCTCCTACACCTTCTCCATCACCTTATGTTGAGTTTGACAACTTCTAAAGTCTCATATGAAGAACTAGATAGTTTAGATGACTCTCATTATGAGAGTTACTACAATTCAAATGATCAACTACAAGGAGGACAACCAATGCGTCCACCAGTGCCATAAAACATTCAACATGCACAACCAACACAACATCTACCAAAATGGGTTCAGAAAGTTCACCATGACGTTGATACATTCATAGGGGATCCAAGAGATCCAAGCACGATAAGATTGTAACATCTGTATGGTGTTGCACATTTGGTATAGTTGGCAATGACACATAATCCAAAGACTTGTCAACAAACTTATAAGCAACTTGAATGGCATGCAACTATGGCAAAAGAACTATTTTCACTAAAAAATAACAAAACTTGGGACTTGCTTCCACTTCCGAAAGGGATAAAACTAGTGAGGTGCAAGTAGGTATAACACACTAAGTATGCAACAAATGAGTCTATTGACATATATAAAGCCCAAATTGTAACAAAAGGTTTTTCACAAGTTGAAGGTGTTGATTACCATGAAACCTTTGCTCTAGTTGTCAAGATGAATTCCATCAAGCTAGTACTATCATTGGCTGCAACACAAAGATGGTATTCAAATAGAGATCAAAAGTGTCTTCTTGCATGGATATTTGTAGGAAGAAATGTACATGTCTCAACCTCTTAGATCCATAAGCAATGAAAATTCCAACTTTGGGTGTAGATAGAAAAAGTCCTTGTACAATTTAAAATAAACTTCTTGAGCTTGGTATGAAAAGATCAACATGTTCTTAATCAACTTTGGCTTTACACGAAGTCCCTCCGACCCCACAGAGTACAGTAAAAAAGTAGAAGAAAAACTCTAAATTTTGGTCATCTATGTCGACGACTTAATCATCACAGGGAGTTTCACCAAACAAATTCATAATTTGAAAGTTCAGATAGTAAAATCTTTTGAGATGACTTAGGCTTGTTACATTATTTCCTTGGTCTTTAGATTTCAGAGTCTGAGAAATGAAATTTTGTAAATTAATCTAAGTATGTTCAAGACATAGTCAACCACTTCAATATGAAAGATTGTAAATCCACACGAACTCCTTATCAATCTGGAGTCAAGCTTTCCATCAACTGTTCTTTTCCTGTGGTTGATGGTACACTCTATAGGGAATTGGTGGAAAGTCTTCTATACTTAACTCATACTCGTCATGATCTTTCATTTGCTATGAACTTGGTATCACGCTACTATGAAGACCCCCATGAAAACCATTGACAAGCTGCAAAATGCATTCTAAGGTATCTTTGTAGTACTACTATGGAATTGAGTACAAGTTAGCTGAAAAAGCCTCAATATATGGTTTCCCTTCTAATGGGAACACAATAGTTGTCAGCTACACAAACAATGATTGGATAGGAGATCCAAATGATCACAAGTCAAACCGCATGATACATCTATCATATTGGGGCAAGCCATGTGACTTAGTCTTGCAAAATATGATGTATTATTGATTTTTTTGCTATGGACATTGAGTATAGTGGAGTTGTCATTCCCAACGATAAGTCAATTTGGATTCGATGCTTGCTTTCAAAATTTATATTTTCGCATACCCAACCCACACTGTTTTGGTAGCGATAATTAGTGTTATCCACATTTCTCGCAACCTAGTGGAACATCAATGCTCAAAGCACATTGAGATCCACATGCATTATATTCAACTATTAATACAAAACAAGGTCATTGATCTTAAATTTTGTCGAACAAATGATCAAGTTACAGACATCTTCATGAAACCATTGCTTAAGACCCAATTTGTTCAACTCTGTAAACTTTTGAGCGTGAAGGAATGTATGTTAAGGGGGGGATAGTTTAGTAACTATTTCATTCTTCCCTTCATTAAAGTACATTTTATAGGGATGTACTAATGTATTTAATCACTCATACACTATTGTATGGTTTTATAATGCACTTGTATTATTGTAATTTGTGGATAGGCATTCATTGTTGCATACTTACTCACCACCTATAAGTAGAGAAGATCATCAATTAAGTAAATCTTTAATTGACATCTAGTAATAATAATTTTATCTTATTTGTTTTTTAACTACTCTCCAAAACTTTAATCCTAACCCTAGCCTCCTCTCTTATCTATATAAGAACATAAAGGGTTAGTGGGTGAAGCATATTGTGGATGAGAGCTACCGTTATACTGACAGAATTAGATCAATGCTCTTAATCAAAAGAGGTAGTCATGCTACTTACATGAATCTATGTTATTTTGGTTTCAAGCTTTCATAAATTTATTATGTAAATATTGTAGGAATTTGTCTTATAGTAACTAACACAATTCTGAAGCTTATCCAGTAATTTAATAAAAATTAGCATGGCAACATTCAAGTATAAAAGAAAAAAGAAACCAAAATAATAATAATAATAATAATAATAATAATAATAATAATAATAATAGTGTAAAAGGTAACTTTCAAAATTAGCTCAATTTGAGTAGATGATGGTATATCACAAATGTTACACCATCTATTATGGTATAAATTTTAAAAAAGAATTGAAATAAAAAGATGAAACCGGATTTAAATCCCAAGTGAATTTGGCAAAGGAGAAATTATCCATACGCCATGGAATTTGAAGTAGTTCTTACAAATGTTCAAACAATTTTTATGGAAAGAAAAATGTACATAACAATTTAGCATCAATATAACAAAGATATTGATATAAATGAAGGGTATTTTATCGATACTTTGTTAGACAAGAGTATTACTGGGAAAACCAACAATGGTTAGAAAACTTGCACATGTTGCACCCTCGTATTTCAATGCCATGCACGTGTCAGATGACAAACATCGAAAACTTACTTTAGATAAATACTTCTTACGCTCTATAATTTGGAGTGCTTTCTAATAGATAGATATTTTAATAGTGTCCACGAGACTAAAAACAATTTATGGAACCCTAAACCAAAAAGTATAACTGAAAGAATAAAAAAACCGCTAGAAAAAGAGAGAAGAATTGAGTTGTTGGACCCAAGTTCACAAGTCGTCATTTTGTCTTTGAAGGTTCTGCGTTTGAAGGTTCACTCTCCTATTGTGGATCCTAATAAAAAATTCTCTATTTCTATCAATGTTCACTTCAAATATGGTGAGCATATATACTCCTTGTAGACTATCCAAGTATTTAGCTCAAATGTCATCATATGCGGAGTACTCCATGAGATAATGTCATTTTGTCTCAACCATACCTGAGGTGCACATAGGACCTATTCTCCCTTCCCGCTTTTCTTTTAGGGTCCACCTACCCATCTCACACAGGAGTTGGTGTGACTATGTTCTCAGTTAGGCTATGAGCATATTTATTCCCCATTTAATTTTTTCCCCTATGTAGGTTTTTTGGTCATGCTCATGCGCAGAGTTGAACTTGGTCATGTAGTACTGCTTTTTCCTCCCTATCTACACTGTCCACATATTTGTTTTAAACTTTTCACTTACATAACTCTTTATCTCTTGATTGGCTGCTAGGCACTCATGCAAGCTAATATCCCACTTATCCATCCACCTTTTGTTTTGTTTCACCCACATCCTCTTTTGCTTGTTCGGCTCTTCTTTTATTACTGCCTTTGGCCACCTATCCTCCTTCATGCCCTCAACTTTCTTTATGTACCCTAGGAGATGTATCATAGCTACAACGTCCATTGAAAAAGTCTCTAGTTTTACAAGAATTATCTCATATGGAACTGGGGCTTTAATCTTGACAGTACTTGTGATTAAACATTTTTGGATTCTCTCAAATTGCCTCCACTTTTATCTTGACATGTCGCTGCCCCAAACTTCGCATCCATGGAGTACCCCCAAGACTACCGGTGGCCCAAACAAGACCCTAGGGGTCTTCCAATCCCACAAATCAGCACCTCTACACCTATTTTGAAGAGAGTACAGTGCTCTCCATCCCACTTGTATTCTCTTTTTTATGCATGTGTCCCAACTGAGCTTGTTCGTGGAATCAAAACCTGAATATTTGCATTCTAAGACTATTTCGAGCAGGCTACCCTCAAACATGAAGCTTGCATGTCTCTTTTCTTTTTGGCGTGAGACCAGTTCAGAATACAGTGTTATGAAAAAAATTGAGTTGTAGACCATTATCGTTCTTTTAAAAATTCATATCAGTTTTTGTTTTGAGATGAGTGGAATCTGTTTAACTGCAAACCCAAATGAGAAGAGACACGGAATCGTCAACCTCCTGAAAAATTCCTCCTTTCCTGCACAGCGATTCTTAACACGCAAGCACAGGACAAGAGCGCATGTTTCGGACAAAAATATTGCATCATGCAGTCTAGTGGTAGAACAAGATTAATCTCAATTAGTAATAGTTCCTCGACTCACCAAAACCATAAACTGTTTGAAAATATATGAACCTTCGAACCTTCTATTACACCTTACACATACAGCCAAGTAGTAAATCACCGTCAGTATCCGCTCCATTCATAATCATATTAAACAAATTTAGAGGGAAGACGAAAATGTCAAAAAAACATTTTGTCAAGTGTTTTTAATCGGCTTACAGACATAATAGATGTAGCTTACATGTTTTGAGTTTGCTCCAGTGCGTCGATTAAAATCCACCTGATGATGGGCCACATAGTTTGGTCCCACACATCAATTAAAATTACCCTGATGATGGGCCACATAGTTTGGTCCGAAACATCGACTAAAATAGTGTTGCAATTTTTCAGAAAATCTTATATGTTCAACATTATGGATCGCAAAAGCTTGCAAGTCTAAAAATATTTTGAGTTGTCGAAAATGTTTCTAATGCCATGTTCCAAACATGGATTGTTTTTGGTGTGAAAATATACAAAGGAAATCTTAAAAAGGTGGAACAATGAGCCCTTGTCAACAAAATTACAGACTGAATATTCATCACCAGATTTTACAACCCTGGAGAGATGGCAAGTTCAGCTTTGAAGAGGATTCAAACATTAAAATATATATCTAGTTTTGTTTTTGAGTGATTGTTCACTGTAATGTAGTGTGAGAGTCGTCTGGTATCAACCATGCACATCGTATATTGTCCAAGAAACAATCTACACAGTCGATACCAGAAGAGTCACATCTATCTAGTTATTTTTTTTGATCTCTCAGAAGATAAACCTCATGTGGGTAAACCTAAACAATTCATTTCAAGTCTATATTAAAATAAACAGCATTGCTACTACCACTGTAAAGTTCACAACTCTTCACCAACCTATAACAATCACTAAATAAATAAAAGCAAATTCGCTAGAAAAGCCCAATAATGAACGAATTTCTCATGCATGTTTTATGTCAAAATATTAAGATTAAAATGCCTTAGATTCTGTGATATTAGTTACATTTAGAGTGAATACAAGTACATACATAGAATCTGGAGGCAGCTTACATAAAGTATGACTAATTACGCATCAAACCAGTGCAGATTGTCAATTAATCATTATAAAGTGAAGTCTGTCATTTCTAACTTAAAATTTTTTGAAGCAGCACCTGTTCCATGTTTTTCACCCCTATAAATTTATTTTTAGAAAATATACATTGAGCACATTACTGTGACATTAAATGTATTCACATACTTATCAGCTCACAAGATACTTATTAGTGCGCAAAAATAGACTTCGCATTTGTTACTTTTATTTGCCAAAGGACTGCAGTACCTCTTACCAGTAAGAAAATAATCTTGGATTTGATATGAATCCTGGATACCAGATAGATATGCTCAGAAAAAATATTATATCAAAGAAAGGATTTGTGGTCTTTTCCAAAGAGAAGAAACATGGTGATTAATCTTCCCCTAAGCCTAAGACACCCTTCTGTTAAGGGGTGAAAGATAGTCTTCCATGCGTTGCTACAGCTCTTAAGTTTTTTGTTCAGTAGTTATAGACACATAAGAGTATACATTGTATCACATGTTCTAAACCACTTAGGACAGTGATCAAGTAGCGTGTTATGCAAAGTGAATGACATTATTACTATTTCTATAATTGTATACAGTCAGTGAAAAGGGTACTTTCATTTGACCTCTTCCCAGCAAAACGAACTAGCGATGGTGTTTTCTTAACTGAAGCATATTATCTCATCGATAGAGAACAAATTATAGATGCACAATAAACCATCACCCAAGAATATTGGATGTAGAATATTTTTAAAGAGTTCATTTGCTTAGGGAGAAAATAATGTGCTGACAATAATACGTTCTGGTGCAGTATCCAAACATACCATTCACCTGTGTTTTTATAAAAATCGGTCACTTAATTTCCTTATAAAAGGGTTCTTAGACTTGTATTGCTTCAAAGATTTAGAATTGAAAATCATATTATAAATGCCAGTATCTGTTGTCGTTTTACGCTTGTTACCAGAAGTGAACTTTTGAAAATTGTGATACAAAACTGTCCAGGTTCCTCTGAGACTTGAAGGTTTAGTATGTGTGTAATTGTCAAGCCATCGCAGGTTCTCTGCACGTGTTTTCTCATTATGGAATAGTTGGGACGAATGACCCTTAGTAGAACAAAAAGATATTAGATCAGCACACTTGTTTGGACTAGTAGTCTTTGTCATATCTTCAGCTGTTCTTTTACCGCCATCTTCACAAATACTAATTTCATGGCTTGTAGAAATAGGATGTTTCAAATAACTGTTAGGAAAAGAAACTTTTTGTCCTCCTCTCGTAGCCTCTTGCCTGATCTGTAAGCATTCTTCAGTTTTATCTGAAATTTTAAATTGCTTTCCACAATGTGGACATACAACTGTGATTGGAGGATGGTCTGAAGTGTGAGAAAAAGAACTTTTTTGAATATGCGTACCTTCACAGCCACAAAATTTAACTCCCTGGGAGAGAGAGAAATATTCTTTTGAGTTCCCAATTGAAAAGGATGCTTCTTGTGGCCTCTCCACAGGCTCTTCCCTGGTTTGGAACAAGCTATCCTTGGTTTGATCCAAAAGACACTCTGATTGCTTCCCATCCTTTGAGGAGCTAACAGATTTTGCAGGATGATCTGCAGCATACACAAAGGAATCTTCCAGATCGAGCACGCTGATTGTTTGTCTCTTGGAATTTTCTGGCAATTCATTTGAAGATTTTTCAATCGATACTGCAAAGTCATCTTTTGAGTACTGACGATCCTCTTCAAATGTTAAGTGGACTGTAGATAGGTCTTCATCAGCATCCAGAGTCATTCCCTGATCAGAAAACAAGGGAAGATCAATAGGCACCATCTTTTTATCTGAAGTTTGAACCCAATCCTTCAAAGAAGTGGACTGGTTTCCATCCACAGTAAAACTTGATTCTTTTAAATTGTGCACGTGATCCAGAGAAATGGCATCTGCTTTAGAAATGCATTCCATTGATTCATCTTGGTTGTACATATCCAAGCCAACCCGTTCACTTTCTATGTGGTAACTGAAAGCATGCAGAGCCCCTATGAACCTCGTTACACAGAAAGACCCTTCACTATCTCTTTTCATACATAGATTGGAAAAATCTAGATTCTGGTGAGCTGAAGAAAGAGGACAAAATCCCAGCAATTCGTAATCTTCCCATATTGCATTTTGACCCATAGGTTTACATGAAAGATCTTGAACAGAATATGCCGTATCCTTTCCTGTCCAGTTTTTCTGCTTTAACAACATTATTCTGAGCGATTCAGCTTCCCACTTAAAGTTGCTTAGTCTGTTTAATACGCCTGAATCAACCTTGATATCTTTCAGAATAGATGGTTGAGAAGCAACCCAATCCATAAACACAATCACTCCAGGCAATAGAAGATTCAGCACATTGTCCTCAGACTGTTTAGCCTGTTTAACTAGAAGTGATGCAAGAAGACAACAAAATCTGAACAAAATGGACACACCTGAGGTACCTGACATAATGACAGCATTCTGAAGCAGTTTATGTGCATCATGAAAAAGAAAGATGACAATAACCACGACTTTGAGCATGGGATTATTCCTCACAATGCTACCTCCAAGTGGGTATGATTTCTTTGGTGGAAAGGCCATCTCCAAATCATTTATGCTATGACTTATCAACTGTTGCAATACACTCTCTGACTTGGATACAGCATCCTCCAATTCCTCAACACTAAGACCATGAAACTCGCAATCAATACAGAGTTGAAAATTTCATAAAAATCGAATTATAATTAATCAAGAGAGTTTAAAAAAATTAATCAGACGATAAAAGTCACATGCCATCTTCCAAACAGATTATGTTTTCCTTGTGCAAGCGGATTCAGCAAAAAGAACATTCATGGAAACTGTCAAAATAATGTAAATGACTAACTACATTGTAGAAGAAATAACCAGAAATCCCTATTTCAAAATCATTTGGAACGTACAGCTAACATTGTTGACGGAAAAAACAGGCATCAATATGAACTACATAACTTTCCCTGCATCCTCCAACTCAGAATAGTGTTTACAGCTGAAAAGGCAGGGGAACATTTTCACTTAAAAGAAAGTTGCTTACACCATTAAATACTCACAGATCAGGGAAGAGGATATTTCAATGGTAAGAATGCCTGGCTTAATTCAGCAAGCCCAACATCCAGAAAGGAAAATACCGATACAAACTCATGAAGGAAAGAACCTATAAGCAATAATAAAGTGACAGATTTAACAATGAAAGTAAACAAGATAGCTAACCAAAGTTCAAACCACTAGGCCATTTTTAATTAAAGAACCAATCAAGCGTATACAAGAAAAGTATTACAAATCACATTAGCAAGAGCCAAAAGAGCAGAGAATCTGGGCAAAAGAAAGATTGTGACACAAACAACAAAATCTGGTCTTCGCAAGACGCCACCACATTCTCATCCAAAGCTTTAAATCAGTGACTAAAAGTACTACAATCATTTACAGATAATATAGGTAGAAAAACATTATCAAGATTCAAGTTTTACTGAAATTATCTCATGCACTGTTGTAATTGTTGACAATTCTTTCACAGGGCAGATTGTCTCTTGCCATTCGGAAAATTCATGTCTCTAGCCAAAGAAGAAACAACACATTGGGCAAGAGGTAGACCAATTGAAATAACTCATTTGCAAAGGACTTGAGTCCGCGGGAAATTAGACAAGGATAAAGGACCAAGGAGGAGCCAGAAAATCAAAACGGGGGGGTTAGAAATGGCACAAAGCAATGGAAATAACAAAGGAAAGCCTAAAACAAAGGAAGTAATTCCTTCGGACTTTTGTCCGAAGGAATACTCCGGAGAGTTTACAAAGGGAACACCCGCAGCCTTGCAAAAGTCAGCCCGAAAGCAAAAAAGCTGAAAGAATAATTCCTTCAGACAGTCCTTAGAATTGCAAAAAGGGCTTTGGAAGACAGAAGGAGACCCCTGCAAAAAATCCGAAGGGTAGTTTACCCTTCGGAAAGATCGTTTTCAATATTCCCAAAGGGCACCTACCCTTCGGGAAGACACAAGACCAAAAGGAAGAACCTTAGCAAATAACCCGGGTGCCCTCCAATTTTTCCGAAGGGCACAGAAGGAGATCAACTAGCCCTCGCAGAGGGCACTTGGTCGACAACAGTACCGAAGCAGAATTCCCGAAGGGCACATTTCAGAGTTGAAACAGAGCAAACAACAAAGAACAAAGAATTCCTTCGGACTTTTTGTCCGAAGGAATTCCTTCAGACAAAAAGTCCGAAGAAATTCTAAGGAATGGCCGCGCAAAAGTCCAACACATAAACCCGAAGGGTATGTGTCCTCCGGAAAAGTCCATCAGATTATCTTGAAGGGCAGGAAAGACCACGGTTAAAAAGCCAAGAGGCACATTTGGGAAAAAACAAGTGAAGCCAAGACACAAACGAGACCTTCGGACAATTCGCAAAAGTTATAGGCCCGAAGAAAGTCCGACAGCAAAATACAAATGCAAAAAGCCCGAAGGAATTCGGGGAAGGTCCGCGGGAAAATGACAAGAAGAAAGTCCGAAGAAAGACAAGTAAAACGAAGGAGAAAAAGTAAAGGAAAGATATCCTTCGGACTTTTTGTCTGAAGGAATTCCTTCGGACAAAAGTCCAAAGAAATTCGGAAACCAAAACAATAAAGGACCCGACTAAAACAAAAGCCCGTGGAGACAAGGCACAAACAGGAGAAAAGGAAGGTATCCGAAGAGAGAGAAGTCCGAAGGAATTCTGCAAAAGATTATCCCGAAGGAATAAATGACCAAAGGTGACGTCCCGCTAGCCGTCAAATTTTGACCCCAGGAAGTAACCATTGGAACAGGGGTAAAGCCGAAGTTTCGAAAGCAAGCCCAATGGAGAAAATATAAACCGAATATAATTAGACTAACACATCCGAATATACAGAATCTCGCCAGAAATAGACACGAACGGGCAGACTAAAATTGGACAGAATGCATGCAAGCAAGGGCTATTTTCAAACTACGGTCAAAGCTTCAATTGACTAGCTGCTGAAGCCCTGTTCGTCTCCAGCCAACTCATGCATCCGAAAGTCCAACTCAGCTTGATCTCTTCGTCCAACTCAGCATGATCTCTTCATTTAACTTAGCTTTCAAACACTACAACTCGGCATCAAGCAGCTCACATAGAGTTCTAAAATTAACATTTGCATGGATTTCCATGCAAAAGGAGGTGGGCGGTTCATAACAAAGATAAGTTCACTTCATCAAACGAAGAAGCTTCATGCAAGGCCAAAAAGGAAAATATATTTTATTGAAAGGCCAAGTAAAGCTTGGAGTTAACCAAAGTGAATCTTTCTCTTCAAGTTTCTACGCCAATCTTTGGCTTTTTGTAATTCTCTCTATATAATGGCTTTCAGTATTGATTAAAAATAATCCACTCTCTCTTGGTTAGACCAGACTTTGCCATTGGTGAGTTGTGTAACCTCTTCGATCAATAAGAAGGATTGTACTTTCAAATTTCAAGCGTTGGCATAGTGTATATTTCATTCAGCAATTTGCATAAGTGGTAGATTTCTCTCCCTTCCCAAATTTTGTTTCATACCTAGTTGCTAGATTATCCTTGTGCAGGCATGTTAAAGTGTCATTTATTGTCTTTTGTTGAAGCTGTTAAAGATAGGTTATTTTTTTCATTGTATTTTATGTTATTTTTTTCACTGTATTTATCATGTTATTTTATGTTTATATGTATATATATGCATCTACATACAGATAAAACCATAGTTAGAATAACCGAGTGGGGCGAGTACTCGCTGAGGGCCCAAAATGGGCAACCGGCGGTTACTCGCCCCACTCAGTTGAATAACCGATAAAGGCAAAAAAAGGCAAAAAATACTCAATTTTTAAAAATAACAATATTTTTCTAGAAATTATAAAAACAAAATAGATGCAATGAGTCTGTAAAACATAAGAAAAGTAGTTTCTATTAGATTTGAATACATAGAATGCACAAAATCGCATAATCATGCGAATACAACAAAGTCTCAAACTCAAAGTACATAACTACAAATAGACTTATAGTCTCATACAAGAATCTACAAGACTACAAGTACAAATTACAATCATCTATAATTTTCTCTTTCCTACCCTCTGAAAAAATAAGGGAGGCTGTGAAACTCTAGTCCTCCCACTCAACTAACCCACCTCGCTCTGTCTAGAAGGCTGTCCCTACCCCTGTGGCTCCACCTCTGCCTCTGCCTCATCTCCAAGGATGTCCTCCAATCCAATCTTTGCTCCTGCTTCAGCTGCACCCTCCATAGCTTGCCTCTCGAAATCAGCAATCTCCTCTGTGAACATGGAGGCCTTCTCCTGTGCAATCCAATCGTTGTAGGGATCGATCTCATCTAGATCAATAAGCTCCTCCAATGCGTTCTCCAACTTCTTTGTGCAAAGTCGAAAGTTTTATTGCACAAACACCGAGTCATTGAGCCGTTGTTGACTCAACTTGTGCTTCTTCGTGTGAATAGAGTCAAACAAACTCCAATTACACTCACATCTAGAAGCATTACAAGGCTGAGATAAAATTTTGAGGGCTAGCCTTTGAGGATTTGGGGTATTTCCTCTCCAATCTTCCCACCACGACCCTACAAACAAGATATTCAAAACTTTGTAAGAAATTAATAATTATAAATTTGTAAATATGTAATTGATAAGGTACAACTACAACTACAAGTAAAGACTTCATTTTGTATTACCTGGTGACTGCGTGGTTCTCCCTCGAATGGCTAGTGCTGAAGAAAAGAGCCTTCCCTTTGCTTGCTTGTGGTTCTGCAGCTCTCAAATAATGAGGTCCCTCACCTCAATGTCAGGGGTCATACTCTCAATGCATGTTGAGAGTCCCTCCATAACCTCTCCACTAGCATCTGTGAAGCCATCAAAGTAGAAAAACTTGGGGTTAAGGTAGTACCCCGCTACATGGATAGGTTGGTGGAGTTGATTATTCCACCTCCGATCAATTAACTCCCAAATGGAATCAAATCTGGCACGATCCCCTCTATAATAATGCTCCACTGCCTCTTTGGCCCTATCTATGGCCTCATAAATATATCCCATAGGGTTTTTCTCTCCATCAACCAATCACAAAACCCTCACCAAAGGCTCTGAAAGCTACAAAGTTACAAACAAATTAAAGTTAGACTTAGTGTTACAAACTTATAGATAAATTATAAAAGAAAAATTTTAAGTTTAAAAAATTGAAAACAAGGGAAGCAACTTCAAATTTAAATTGCAATTTCAAGTTACCTTCACAATCTCTGTAGCTTTTGTTTCGAAGGCCTCACTGAAAACTATCTTTGAAACCTTTGCTCCATCAGCGTTCTTCGAATAAGAGGACTCCATCCATGCTTGAGAGACAAACATTTGTTTCAAATGAGTCAATAAACTACAAATACTTTGCAATGTAAGCAAGTTCATTGCAAACCTCGTGACCCCTGCTCGAATAAGTTCCTTTCCCTTGGTGTGCTCTCTCATCAAGCTAAGAACCCAAAGGTGATTATAGATATACTTTGTTATTTCTCTGGCATCTTCCACAACTGGTCTCACCTAATCTAGTTTGCCTATGTCCTCCAAAAGAAGGTCAAGGCAATGTGCCGCACAAGGTGTCCAAAAGAGAGTTGAATGTCTCTCCATAAGAAGTCTCCCAGCCATGACATATGTTGTTGCATTGTTTGTAATAATTTGGACAACATTGTCGATACCCACCTCTAAGACCACCTCCTCTAACATCAAACTCAAAGTTGCTACATTTTTTATTTTATTTGATGCATCAATAGATTTCAAAAATACAAGCTCACCATTTGAAGACGCCAGAAAGTTGATCAGGGTGCAATTTCTTCCATCTGTCCATCCATCAGAAAGAATGGTGCATCCAAATTTGCGCCACAATCTCTTATGATCTTCGACCATCAACTTTGCATCTTGTAATATCCCAAAAGAGGATATTTGGATGCAAAACTATTTATACCTTAAATCCACAACAAACTGAAATCTGAAATGAATAAATTCAGCGAACCCTAGCTCCCAACAATTTATCCAATTATAAATTCTGCCCTTCAAACCCTAGGCGCCACACTTCAATGGTGTTGTAGGCAATTTCCAGCAACCACTTGACACAAATCACCACAAAATATGCCAAAATAATTAACAAGCTAAAAACACAAATATGTACCTTTTTCCTTATTTTTCTAAAGCCCAACTGCCACTTGCAAATGATCTTAAAGTTTTGAATTTTCTCCCACCCTTGCACTGGCTTTTTGATTGAATTTCCACTTCAAACCCGTATCATAAATAGCCACAATAATCAAAAATATATTAAAAAAATTACAGCGAACTTATTGAGCCAAGAAATGACCCCTGCAAGCCCTCGAGGCAAGTCGCCCAAGCCAAGGAAAAATACTAGAAAATTATGAGGCTAATTTCCAACCTTTCACTAATAGAAACAATGCTCAAAAGCATCAAATTTTATCAAAGAATAATCTAAAAATTATTAACCTTTGCATCAATTTGGAGCCTCAAAACATCCACAAACCAACTCAAAACCTCAACACTAGCAAGCAAAAATTAGCAATAAATTTCAAAATATTTGCTTGGCCTTTTTTACCCCAAAATCACATGCAAACCACTCCCAATGCAAGTCGCCACACTTGGAATAATTAACAGAAATTTGTCAAAGCATGTCACATCAAAATAAGTTCAAAAACCCTACGCTAGACCTCCAAAAGCAAGTCACTAAACTCATAGGGCATCAACAAATAATTCCTTTGCAAGGTGGTGTCAAAAGACACCTTTGTAGATAGAGCACAAGAACAATTACTATTAGGCATACATCCCAATAGTTCCCTTCGAGCATGAAGAGCAATAATCTGAATTCACACGTGTAAAAAGAGTTCCCCAACTAGCAAAAATACCCTTCCAAGTGGGGTGAATCACTTGAGGAGAGTATAGCTTCATTAAACTCAACCTTTTGCCCACTTTCTTAAATCTTCTTTCTCTTTTGATCACTTAAAGCCGACTAATCAAATCTTCAACATATTTTATTAATTAAATAATTAATTGCCTTAAAACAACAAATGATTAAAATCACTATTTGGGCAAATAATTAATAAAATACAACCCCCTAAAAGAAACTCTTTAGTCTATGGAGAAATAGACTAAAGGTCTTCAAACCTTCTCATGTGTGATGTGAAAATGGGGACATTACACGTCTTCAACTGCATTCTTCAACAACTTCCCACTCAAATCTTTTCAAGAGGGTGCCTTGTACACTTCCCTGCAACTGTCAAAGCTGTAACCAAATATTCTCAGTAGGACTGCTTGCCACATTGAAGAGAAGGTTGTTGAAGTACCAAAAATTTGTGCATGTTTTATCTGCTTCTGCATGTGCCTGTTTGTTCCATCTTGTAACTTCGAATGAAGATTGTGCCCCAGGACTGTTTCTAGGCACAACGGAGTGTAACTGAGTTGAAGGTCCTGCAAATGTACCATGGCACTTGCGTGGACCATGACTAGAGCCCACAATCTCTGTCATCACTGCCACTTCTTACTCTGTTGATGCCCCACCAATGGTCATTGCTAGGGCTGCTTGCATCCTTGTCCTCTCTAATTTTTTTCCATCCAATAAAGCAAGCTCCGCTATCATCTCTTGTTTCGCCTCTTTAGTGACATTGGGACAAGGCATAACATCACGACAATGAATGCATGAAAGATGGTACTTCAAACGATTGATGCCTCCTAACATCCTCTTCGAACAAAAATTGCAAATTGAAATCGTCTGAGACGTTCCAATCCGCGTAGCATACTTATATGCAGCTATGTGAGCATGGGGGAGCCGACTGGCTACCACTGACTGAATCTGAGCTTGATGCACTAGTGGATGCCGTTGCTTGCTAACAGATAACCTACAAAGCGCAACAATGTTAAAATCAACATAAAAATTTTAAAAAATAAAAACATTAATGATTAAATACAAAATATTAATTAAAATACAATAAATAAATGATAATTGTACAATATAAACTATAAAACGGAAACTAAAATGCATTTACGATTTACAATTTTAAAGATCAAATTAAAAATATAATGATAATCTATATCGGTTAATTAATGGAATAATAAACAATTTTAAATAAATAATAAACACAATTTTAACGGGAATGCATAAAATTCGACGGAATGCATCAAATTTGTATACTAAGCAACAAAAATATTTATCAAACATGTATTTAATCAAATTACAAAACTTTACATACTTGGAATTTAAAATAAATAAATAAATGCATGAAATTTACGGAAATTCACGAAATACATGTAATAAAAATGAAGTTCAACAAATTCGTATACTAAGCATCACAAATATGTACCACACATGTTTTCAATTGCATTAAAATTAATTTACATGCTTGAAAAAAAAAAAAATTAAATTAAAAAAATGCATGGAATTTGACGGAAATTCATGGAATACATGCATTTAAAATGGAATGCCAAAAATTTGTATACAAATCATCACAAATATGTTCTAACATGTTTTCAATTAATTTAGAATTCAATTCTATGCTTCGAAAGAAAAAAAAAATAAAAAATAAAATGAACTAACCTGGAAATTTCTTGCTCAAATCTTCTCAATTCGCCTTAGAACGCTCCAAATCTTGTGTGAGTGAAGAGTGAAGAGGTGTGTTGCATTATATAAGACTCAAATCCGCATTTTTACTGCATTTGAGGAGCATTTGGGGGGTCTGCTACGCGTTTTCGTGTGTTGCCTGCGTTCTTTCCGCTTGGGAGACGTGTTTTACAGGCCAGGGAAGTAACCGTGGTTACTCGCCTGGCAATTTTTTTTTGTTTTTTTCCATACGCCCGTGGTTATGAGTGGCGGTTATTCGCCCAAGAAAAATCCAGCGAGTAACCGACCAACCGACGATTACTCGCTGGTTATTCCTTCTATGGATAAAACTACACTCATAATCTACATGTTTACATGTATTTATATGCATATACATATATACATATATATATATATATATATATATATATATATATAGTCGGTTACTCGCTGGATTTTTCTTGGGCGAATAACCGCCACTCAACCGCGGGTGTATGGAAAAAAACAAAAAAAATTTGCCAAAGTATATATATAAAATTGCATGTGATATATATATATATAGACATATATGTGTATATACATATATATACACCGCACTAAATTTTCCTTACTTTTTCAAGAATTCTATATTTCAGGATTTTTTCGGCCTCCAAATGGATTCGGATCTCAAAACTTGGTAAATAGGTTGTAAAGTATAGAGGCCATGATTGAAAAGGAACCAATTTGTGTAAATTCATTTCAAATGAGACAAACAGACCCTGGTGGGTCCAGGGTTTTAGATTTAGGTGATATATAAAAAATTGGAAATAATCTTTGTAACCATGAAATAAGAAATTTTATTTCTGAAAATATCATGTGCATGTTCAACAGGGATCTAATGTGACCTATTTCTCTTTCATTGCCTAAAAATGTTATTTAGAGCTATGTTCCATTATAGCTACTCTTAAAGAAGAAATAACTAAGTCTTAAGACACAAGAACCCTCAGCAACTTAGAATTAAAGGATCATAATAGCATTAAGTACACACCACTGTAAAAGACATTACAAAACTTTCCTCACCAATAAGAAGCCAGTGTTCATGTTGGTGAAACATGTCAGCCCAATGCACTCTCTTATGAAAGCTAAAGCTAAAGCATTATACTAAGACCGCTAGTACAGTTGAAGAGATTTAAGAGAACTATAAGCACCATACTGACATGAAGTTTAAAGCATAGTAAAGTATTTTCCATTAGCTTTCAACCAATATATGATTATCCTACGTTCAAGTTATTGAGACTGCAAGGTGCCACTGATAAGCCAACATGTATGACCCACTAGCTGATGCCTGATACTGAAGCTGTGTTTGTAGGTAACATGAACCCAAGGAACCAGCACTGAAACCAAGGAAACAGAATGATTTGCGTTAAGGGACATGACTGGCTGGTACCAATGCCAATACTAGACCAACTTGCAACCAGAGTTTTATTGAGGATTTGAGTTCTATTAATGTCCCAAATTAGCTACATATTATAGGAGTCCTATTGAAGTGCTAATCTGAAATAAGGTTTTTGTAGCCATAGGGCACCCTTGCATCAATCATTATGCCAAGAGAAATGTAAGCTTGGGTCTTCATGGTGGTCCTTGTCATTGGAAGGAGAGGAAAGACATTTCATAATTAATGATACACCGAAGAGAAGATGAAAAGATAAAATTAAGAATAAAAACAGAAAAGCCAAAGCCACCTTAATTCTACAATCTGATATATCATTACAATAAAGATTATCTATAACTAGCACAGATCCATCTTAACATGGATCTCATATGTGCCAAGAAGCGTCCAAAGGACTTGGGGTGTCAATCCCTACACTCTTACACTTAAGTTATGGTGGGATTTCCACCTTGAGTCCTTTGGATAACTTGTGGCACATATTACATCTATATTGAGGCTTCAATGTGCTATCTCCTCAGAAACGTTTTCTTTCATTTATTATTATTAAGATTTGCATATCTATAAAAAGTTCAGCTTGAAAAATTCCTCAAACACTCACCCACCCACCAAAATTACAAGTTGATATGGGATGTCAAAGCATGTCTACAAATATCACATGCTAAAAAAGCTAAAGAAATAATAAAGCTGCATCTACCTTCAAACTAAAGCTATTCTAAATTTGGGCATATGAATGCACAGTCATTTGTTTCTATTTCTAAAATTTTATTTATATTTCTAATTATAAATCTATCCACGCATTTATTTTCAACATCTTAATGCATATCTCCAACACTCCCCCCTCACAAATATATTGTAAATTTATTTATCCCCCTTCCCACTCACCTTCATCTAAATCCCCTACAACTTAACAAACTACTGCAAGATAAAACTACTTGATGAAAACAACCAATCCTTAGGGGTACTACAAGCTACTTCCTCATCAGACAGAGGACTACTCTACCCTCCTATAGGTTTTCCACCTTTTTATCGCAAAAGAAAAATCTTAGTTTGGCCAAGACTAATAATCTACCTATGAAAACTTCTCGGAGAAAACCTCGTGTTCCCCAAACTTCTTTGCTTATAGTTACAAACTGTGCTTGTTAGTCCCGTCTTCCTTGGTTGCTTACAACCAATTCTTGTAAGCATAAATGCTTACACACATGATTCCCACACAGACAAGTTTTCCTACTCTTTATTTTATTTTCCAAAGATTTGCTTTGCAAGGATTTTTGCTCTAATAGCTTGTAATAAATAGAAAATACAAAGACACCAGATGAAGAAGATTAAAAATAAAGAAACCAAATATAGAATTTTATTAAATTTATTTCTTAAACTCTTGAGTAAAATTGGTGATAATCAGTGAACTACACGATAATGGCAAAAAACCTAAATCACGAGGGCGGCAATGATCTCAAGGCAGGTGAAACTTGCAAACAACAGCAGAATTCATATTTGAGGCAGCAGAAGAAGGCTTGCAATTAGGCATTGCGGAGGAAGTGATCCTCCCAGGTGTTTGAAGTTTTGAACCGTACAATCCAGGGCATTAATCTGTAAATCACTTGGGACAAAGCTGTTTATAAACCTGCTGTGATAGTGAATTGCCTGCAAGTGGAAGACAGTCCAAATCCAACTCAGATTCTTGGCAAAGGGGTACTTCCCTGTAATTTTTGGTTGTCGGGAGGAAAGACAGTAAATATTTTGCAGTGGATCAAGATTTTATTGAAATGATGCTCTATAATATTGGGTGCCTCATTTTGATCCGGAAACTGAACTTCTGGCTCTCATCACAATTTTGATCTGCATCTCAGCCTCCACTTGGAGTTTTGACAAAACAAAAACCTAGAAGACATTGGTTAAAAAATTGGCGAATTCCTCTGTTTTTTTACGAACGCCGAGGAATGGATGTTAGCTGCTTCTGCTTGAATTTGTCATGATTTGTCCAAATCATTGTTGAAATTCATTAACCTAAAATTTGGGCTTGGTTTGTGGAACACCAAGGAATTGATGTTAGCTACTTTTGCTTGAATTTGTGTCTTGATTTGTCCAAACCATTGTTGAAATTCATTAACCTAAAATTCATGCTTGGTTCATGCTGTAGGCTGTCAGACTATGAAAGTATCCCGTTCCTTTGCTTTAAGTGCCATAAGCTTGGCCTATAGTGGAATGATAGGGGCCTCAAATCCCTTAACAGGAAGTGGCTGCTCTAAAGGGAGCTTCAAACAAGGAAACAATGTTATGGATATATAATTAAGGAATTATGATCCCCGAACATGCATTGGAACACAACCTAAGTAGGAATTCTCCCAGGAAGGTGTGTCTGTGGACAACGATCAACAACCCCCTGTCGCATTGGAATAAAGTACTAACCCCGAATAACTAACCAAAAATTAAATATGCCCAAACAAACACATACGCTAATAATTTATTCTTTCACTTGAGTACATGAAACATAATAACTCTCAAGCAAGCCAAGAAGTAAGACAAGCAAGTACATCTACCCTCTCCACTAAACTTGTTGACATCCCTACAAACACTTTGAGGCTATTAACAAGCTAGGGGATGTGTAGAATTTTGAGAAGAAGCGGGGCCAACTAGACCAATAACTTCCTCTAGAACCTTCTTTGATGACTGTCCCAACTTCGGTATCGTGGTTGCTCTACCACAAATAATGTGCCCAATAGTGGTTCATCAAAACTATTCCACTCTGAAATATCTTCCTTTAAAAATTGTCATCCATTGGCTCGACAATGGTGCTCAAGGCTGGCCCAAACAAGTTTGGGAGAAACAACCCAAATATTAGTGTCAATTCTTCTTTCTCATGAATCTCACACCAAAATCAACTTCAAAATGATTCTCTTCCCAAAATGAACTCTGTAATTCACTGAAAACCCAAAAATTGATATCATGCCTAGTGTTAACGTTAGGGCTTGCTTTGTGACTACAGCCATTGTTAGCCCACTAATGTCCACCACCACTCTAATAATGCCCTTCCTAACATCCCTAAACAAATTCTCGATGCCCAAGGATTGTCCCAATGTCTTTTTGGCATCACTTCCATGGCACCTCAAGACTGGAGACGTCCTTTGGACCAACTTTTTACAAACTCATTTCCTCTAGAATGACTTTCTTTGAACAAATTTCCTCCAAAAATATTTTCTATAGGTAGACTTCCTCCAGGGTGGCTTCCTCTAGATGGACTTTGAGGCCACAAAGAGCTCTAAAACTTGATATAAAATGTGCTTTAGAATTGAGATGCCATCGAGAATAAACTTTCTCGAGACACCCTTGCTTCTTCTCTACAAAGTTACTAGCCTTGGAAGGCATATCGAAAGAAACTCAAGAATTAAAATTTTGGGAGGACCACTTTGAAACATGCCCCAACTACAATTCCTCATCAACACCAATAGCCATGTCACACAAAAGTCCCTATAGCAAAATGAGTAGAACTTGCAATCTCAATAAAATCACAATCCAACTTGGTATGGTGGAAATTCAACTCTTTCCTTTTTCTTGGTGATGCTTAGACTACAAGATCCTCCTCTTCTAGTATAGTAGTGGTGCACACTCTTATGCTAGAATCCCCTACCAAGCACCGTCAAATATGTTTCCACCCACTCCAACCTAGCCTTTGATAATCCTTGAAATGGATCTTAGCCTACTTAATAGCCCTAAGGATATGAATTTTCCTTCACTCTTGCTTTCTCAAAACCTTAGACGCATCAATGATTCTAGGATAGATCCATAAAACTCCCAAGACTTCATGGCAAGTGGACCTTCAAGTGTTGAACACAACTATGTACTGAGAGGGGGGGCAAGGGTGAATCAGTAGATGAGCTAAAACTAGTTCATTCAAACTTTTAAAGGAAATACAAATTCATATGCAAGTCAAGGAACAGATGCAGAGATTACACACACACACAAAAACACATAACACCAGATTTATATGTGGAAAACCCAAAGGGAAAAACCACGGTGAGAATAGCTGTTAGAATCTATTGTTCTAATCCAGCGTCACAGTTGAACGCCTCACTGGCAAAAACCTCACTGGTTACATTCAAGAGCACCCACTCCCTATCTAAGCACCAACTCAGTCTTTCTGATGGCACCAACCAATCAGAACTATGGAGCTACAACTCCAGTATACAAGATAGATTCATTAAATGAATCATGTTCTATTTCTCTGTTACAAGTCAGGTCTGTAACTGCTCAATCTCTGCACATTCTCAGTGTGCACTTTCTTGCTCTCTACCTCACTCTCTTCTCAATCTCTGCACATTCTCTGTGTTCTTGCTTCCTCTCTCTGCCTCACTCTCTGTATATTCTTTTCTTCAACGATGGCAGTGGCAGCGGTAGCATCAGCAACAGCAACAACATTATTTTACAAGGTTCTAGATGTCTCTTATAAAGACAATGAGTCTTAGGGTTTCATCTATGCAACGTGTTCACACTTCAGCTCCTCTTAACTGATTCCAACTATCTGTTCTCATTCAATGTGACTTTGACATATGCGAATTCCCGTGTCTCGATTCATGCATCACACTTTAATGCTCAGATCTCTTTTCTATTTTTGGCAGTTGCTGGATTCTGGTCATAACTGCGCCGCTTCTTTCATCGAGAATTGATCTTGAGCTCCGTGTAGACTCGAGTTCATCCCCAGTTCTACCTGTTCCTTTGCTGACCGTTAGAACATATTAAATGCGGGCCTTTTATTTCTTTCTTCGCGCCAACTCTAACCATCGAGCTCCTTTTCCCATCTCTACCTTTCCTATATTACAGGATCGCTTTCGCTCCTTTCAATTATATTCGATATGCTTGACCTTTACCCTTTCTATTGTATCGTTAAACTCTGGCATGTTGACGTGATCTCATTTTCTTCGACATTCTTGTGATGCTTTTGCACTGTTGATCTTTGTAGACTTGCTCGATCTTTAACATGCCTTGTCCCTTTGAGAATGCCCTATAAGACTTCCACACTTTATCCTTCGGCAAAGTTGCAAGCGACCTTTCTCTTCGGCCAATTTGTTGCGGGCTTTTTGTCAAGGGCTTTTCGGGACAATTTCCCTGAAGGAAGTGTTGCAGAAAATTTCCCTGAAAGAATTGTTGCGGACAATTTCCCCGAAGGAATGTCTAAGTGCCCTTCGGATTTTCTTTAAGGGTCCACATACCCTTCGGCTTTTTCAAAAACTACCCTTCGGCTTTTCTGTAAGGGTCCACATACCCTTTGGACTTTCTACAATGGTCCACTTGCCCTTCGAAACTTTTGCAACGGTCCACTTACCCTTCGGACTTTTTGAAAAGATCCCTTTGGAGCTTTTGCAATGGTCCACTTACCCTTCGGACTTTTTGAAAAGATCCCTTTGGAACTTTTGCAACGGTCCACTTACCCTTCCGACTTTTTGAAAAGATCCCTTTGGAACTTTTGCAATGGTCCACTTACCCTTCGGACTTTTTGAAAAGATCCCTTTAGAACTTTTGCAACGGTTCACTTACCCTTCGAAATTTCTCAAAGTGTCCTTTCGGAAACTTTGTTTGGTCCACTTGCCCTTCGGACTTCTTGCAAAGTACCCTTCGAAAATGTTGTTACGGACATTTTGTCCGACAAGACTTGATCAATTTTTCAAAAGAATTCTCCATGACATTTTCTCGGAAAGAATTGACCAATTCGAGATCTTGACACTTGCATACTTCGGGTTCTTCTCATTGCTTTGCTCATTAGATTGAAAGAAGTAAAGACATTCTGGAAACCCGATCAACTCCACTACACCAATTCGGGTCCTTAACACCACTTGACTTATAAAACAAAAAAGAAGTTAAGTCACTTGATAAACCCGATTCACTACTTGACCCAGTCGGGTTCTCTACAATGCTTTACTTATGAATCTTTATAAGTAGAAGCACTTAGAGTTCACTAACCCGATTCACACTGCCTTGACCCAGTCGGGTTCTCGTCATTGCTTTACTTGTGAAACTTTATAAGTCAAAGCAAATGAAGTTCACATACCCGATTTGCACTGTCTTGACTCAGTCGGATTCGTGACACGGCTCTACTTATGAAACATTATAAGTAGAAGTGATTGAAATTCACAAACCCGATTCACATTCTCCTGACCCAGTCAGGTTTTCGACACGGCTTTACTTATGAAACTTTATAAGTAAAAGCGAATGAAGTACATGGATTTGACAAACCCGAATTACTATGCCTTTGTCATTAATGTTTGCCTATTTGACATCAATGACAATCTTACAGACAATCTCCTTGTACACCATGATACTCAAATTGCCAACATCAAGTCATTGACTTGAAATATAAACTTCATGCTCCTTTAAACTCCCAAGACTTCATGGCAAGTGGACCTTCAAGTCATTGACTTAAAATATAGACTTCATGCTCAAAGGACTTTATATGCTACACCTATTCTACAACTACCTTGAGGAGCATCTTTTTATAGGCTCTCTTCCACCAACCATGTGGTTATTCTAATTTTCTTTTCATATCCCCATCCCAACCCACAATTAGATGGGAAAGAATTAGTGAACTCCAGTTTAAACAAGGCATTTGATATGACTTCTTTTCAAATTTGCTTAACTGAGTTTTTTGTTTAAGTTTGTGATAGTCATTGACTTATAGTAAATTGTGCACGTTGGACATATTTTAGTAAGCAACTTCTTGATATCGATATGTTAGTCACATTGCTATGATATCTTGCACAAGTTGTAAGTAGCATGGTTATGCTGAATAGTTTTAGCAAGCCATATTAATTCATAACTATTGCGGGTTGAACTAGTCAAAGCCTTGGCTAAGACTTGGATTTGGACTATAAAAAGGTTTGTTATTTGCATATTATAAATGAGCTTGGATTGGTTTAAGTCATTTCAACTTACTAGACCACAATAAGTTAATCATTCATTGTTGATCGTGCTTGGCAATTAAGTCATTGACCATTGAGTTGATGTGATACTAACTCTAGACTTGGTCAAAATCCAAGTGGGCAATTATTAGGCTTTTGGGTTGAAGACCTTGGTTAAGGTCATGCATAACCATTATGCATTGGACCAAAAACTAGGTCAATATCATACTTGATTAATTGTTTTAGTGACATGTGGATTGCTAGACCTTCGAGAACTTAATCAAGGTGATAATAATGTTTTGCATGATTATTTTGGAAACATATCAGGGGTCAAACTTTTGAATTATTGTTTAAATCGAGCATTTGAACCCTAATTTGACCTTGGCTTTCAAATTGCTTTTGATCTCTTTTACTAGACAATTGGCAAACATTGACTCCTTGTTTGGAAGAAATGGCGAATTGCTAGGGTTTTGGAACTTCGTGGCAGTTCGGATGGAGGCAAATGAGGAACAAATCTGCAGTTTTGTTTAAGTTATGTTGAGGGAATTTAATGGAAACCTTGATTAGAGGCACTCTCAATGCTTGCTTGAATACTATGCCTCAAAGGATTTTGCATGGGTTTTAAAAGGCCAGCCAGGGCATGTAATTAGAACAAGGAGGAGAATTGTAGTGCAATCAAAAAGAGGATTTAACGAGAAGGGAAGGCCAAGCCTGGTCCTAAAATACAGGCATGTATATATTCCCTTCTTGATATATTTTATATCCTTTAAATCGTGTGCTTGGTTCAGTACGCTCTACCTAAACGCCCTACTCCAGTTATGAACCCATATAAGTATACCCAGGTATACTTTTACGAGTAGGTACTTTGATTTAGAAGCAAGATTCAAAATAGATATAACTACATAGAACAATCCCTGTGTTGAAGGATGATTTTTCTTGAAAATGGTTGAATGTGGTTTTGTTTTAATAGAAATGTTTAATGTGGTTTTGTCTCGTTGGAAATGGTTGAGTGTTGGGGTGAGGGTCTATCCCTAACCCTGATTTTTATGATTTCTTAGGTTCCTTTTGTTAGGAACTGAATACCTTTCTTTGGATGCTGAAACTATGCAGAAATCCTTCCATTTTGGGTTTTGGGTATTCTTGGTAGATATCGGTTTCTTTTGTGATGGATGGAATTGGTAATTTGGATGCTAGGTTATTGAGTGGCGTTTCTTGCTTCTATGATACTCCTGTTTGGTTTCGAATGTGAAGAAAGACTGATTTTTATTCAACCAAACTGCTTATTTGGGCTTGTGTTAATATGTGAAGGATATGTGTAATTTTTATAATTTAAGTATTTCATGTATTAATGTGTTGTTCACGCTGCAATTGTTCTTGGCATTCATTTTCAGATTTAATAATTGATATGTAAATAGAGAAATTCCTGTTAAGTCTTTGTGTGCTTCCCAAAGGATTCTTGATGCATAAAAACTATCCTTTTCTACAAAAAGGCGTGTTTTGTAGCAGCTGTTATGAATGAACAGCAGGTGTATGTTTTACTCCACTACTCTGAATGTTTGGAGGGTCTAGTAAAACTATCTTCCCATTATAATAGGTTCACAGGGTGCATTCTTGTTTAGTAAACTTGACAGCACTTTGGAAGAGGGTAATGGTATGCTTAACTTCCAAGAGATAATGGAAATGTTCCATATGCTTCTGATATTACTGGTAAGATTAAATGCTGCAAGTATTGCAGTAAGGTTTGCATTTGCTTCTTTAATTAATAACATTGAGCAGCGGATAAAAGGACTTGGACATGATTTGTGTGTGAGGTAATTTTCATTATTTTATAGGCATATGATGAATAAATTCATTTCCTGAGTAAGCTTATTTTTACGGTTATTCATTTATGAATTTTTCTTGAATTATAACCTTGCATTTTGACTTTTAAGGCAGTACAGTTTTAGTACAGCTGCATGGTTTACATACTAGGAAGGTTAACATGAAACAATGTTTATATGATAATCATTTCCTAAGCTTACTTTACTTGTATCTTGATTTAATATATTAGAATACTTATCCAGGAAGGAATACACATTGTCAGCATCGTGCTGACAAGTCTGTTTGACATACTTTAGTGCAAGGGATGGGTTGATGTTGATAAACCTCTATTGACGAGATTTCGAGCTCAAAACCAACGGTTTATGTGCATGCATTTCTTAAGAGAAAAAGTTGAAAAACATGAACAACTTTGCAGGGAAGTGATCTGACCTCAAATTGAAAGCTCTAGTCTTCTAAGCAACCATGGCACATCACATTGGTGGAGTGGCAAAGGTTTCGATGGTTAGATTCACGTCGATTCAGCACCTGTAAGTCGTGGATTTAAGCACAAGTGTATTCCTTGCCTTCATTTTATTTGCTAGGCCTTTTCCATCACATAACATAAAGACCTCTATAATATATTTTTACCTTTACCTTATTTTATTGCCACATCATAAAATATTCCAGCTCAACAATGAACAGCCAATGGCACAACATCTAGGATGTGGCAGTCATGATTGGGAAAGCAAGTTCACCATTGGGGGAGATGCTATGAAGTGGAGCCCGCCAACGTTGCATTATTTCAGAGCAAATCCAAGCAAGGCGTTTGCTTTAGTATAAATTTGAGCATAAAAATGAAGCCCCCCACAATATCCACAATGGCTTAAAAAGCCAATAGCGCACCATTTTGAGATGGCAGACCTGGCAGAGACAAGGAAAGTGTGCCATTGGATGTAAATTTATGTGGTGGAATCCACATACTATATATCGAATGCCTCTTTAAAGGAAAAAAATGCTAAGGCTGAATCCAGGCCATTGGATGGAATAGCAACAAATTTGCTCCGTTGGATCTCTCAAAAAACATTGCGCCGTTGGATTTGAGCATTAAATCCAAGTTGTCAAATTTCATTTGACAAGATAAATCTACAAGGATGATTCCAAGTCATGGATCTCAGAGCTATTTCGAGTCGTCGGATCATTTATAAAGGCATTTATCCTTTCACATGAAAACGAGCAAATGGCAAAGCCCACCATAGCCAGCAAGGTATAACTATAAAGTAGCCAATATCACAACTCCATTGTATAGTCAACATGTGTCAATGCAGCTAAATGTACCACTAGCTAGGCAAGATAAGCGATGTTGAGCCTAAATTTGATGGCCACCCGACAATATTCAGAGTAGGAAGGCAAAAAACACAGAGAAAGCACAGAGATTTTTGGGATTGTCTATGAGGCAAAATTTGAGGCATTTTCTGAGGTAATCCAATGATCAAATGAAACTCATTTTGGTCTTGGTGTCAGGGGTGACCCTGTTGGTAGTTGTGGACCCAAACCCTCACTTCTAGAATTAAAAAAGAAATAAAGATGGATTGGTTGGAAACCGCATCGGACAAAGCAAACACATTTTTTACTCCATGCCCAACGGATGTAGGCCACCTAGTTCAACGCACAACATGCATGCTTGCCCCAGAACTGCCAGAAATGTTGCAAAATTCTGCTCCCCAAAATGTTTTGCACTATTTTCGGCCAGGTCTAGATCTTTGCCATAGCACTTTGCGTCAGCTCCACCTTGCATTTAAATTTGCATGGGAATTTGTTGGAATAATTGTCATTGATGTCAAAGGAATTGTAACGGATATGAACGGAAATGTCAAACAGAATTGTTGCCAGAAGTGAACGGAATTGTCGACAAAAGTGAACGAAAAAGTTAACGAAAATGTCAACGGAAATGTCAACGGTCACATCTCTTGGTGAAGTGTAAAAGACCCTCACTGAATTGGCCTTTAATTTTCTGTTCTGGGCACTTAGTACTTTCGTCAAACACTTTGCTTGTAAACTTGTTCTTGGCTGGTAAGTGTTTTCAGTTTGACTTTCACCTTGAATGATGATGATGAAGTGCTTATAATGTCTTGAACTAACAATGCACAATGTCTCTAAGTGGAATGAGAGTGTTATGCAAGATATACTTTGATTTGTCAATGCAATAAGATAGTTGATATGCATCTACAGCTAATAGACATTTAGTCAAACATTTGACATGCATCCTAACTATGCAAAGGAACACCTACAGCAAGTAAGCATTTCGGCAAAACACTTTGTGTGCGAACTCTTTATGCAAATGAGAAGCTACAGCCATGATGAATTATGCCAAACACTTAGCATGCAACTATTATGCTATCTATGAAAATTATAACCACAGGAATTACATCAACATTTATCATGCAACCTATCCTTCCTTCCATTGATGTACTATCTCATTACAATGTTGATATTAAATGATGAGCCAAGACTCTTGGCATTACAATGAATTTCTAATACAACACCAATCTGATATAAAATGATCATCTACAGCAGCACCTTATGCAAATTGATATAACAATGCAAAATACATTCCAGACCTCATGAAGTCTGGAATGATCAGCAGATGCCATGATATCTATCTCTGATTTTTATTCGATTTTATTAAGCCTCCTTGCATAAAATCGCACCTCCTAGAAGTAGCCGCCCCTGCCCTTGCCTGGCAATCTTTACTAAAAATAAATGCAGTCGTTTAACTCCTCCAAACTGATATAGAAATGATTGTCTTCACAAGAGGATTTTATCCCTCAAATACCCAGAATGAAAGGGTGTCTAGATAAGCCTCCAACAATGAAAATATGAGAACTCCATGGTTGGTCGATCTCCTTAACAGCAGACTGTTATAAACTTATAGTCTTCCAATTACCCTTACAAAACCTCCACAAATGATCACCAAACCTCCCTAAAGAAGGCGTTCAAGTGCTCATGTAGAATTGATGGAAATATGAGACTAGACAAGTGATAATATGAGGATAACCTCCAATGAAACCCCTCCAAAATGCTTCACTAAGCTGATATGAAAATCACAATCTCCAAATTTGGCCTTTGGCCACAAAATTTAGCTCCAATGAAAGGACTATAATATCCTCTCCAATTTGCAACCCTTCAGTAAATAGTTTCACTACCTCAGTTATGCAAATCAAAGGGAGTGAACATTCCCAATGATCATTGGAATATTCTGCAGAAACCCTAGGCTTCTCCACAACATAACAAGTCAAGTATCAAATATCCTAGATGATTAAAAGCTTAGACCAGCCCTCTATTTATTTATTTTTTTCCATCCTTCAGGTAGCTTCTAGAATATTATTTTATTTTATTTAAATCACTTTACTGAAGTCTCGTCAAATACACATTATATAACTTCGGACTTTAAAATAAATATGAAGATGATGTCGGAATGCCTTGATCTTTAGCTTGCCAGAAAGGTCTCGACAAGATGCATCTAACCCCACTCTGAAAATCTCGATCCAACACTGAACCCGAACTTACTAAAAATAGTAAGTACTCCACAAGACACCCAAAACTGCCACTGATCATGCCAACTAGATCCAAACCAAAACTACACATCCAAATGGCCCATCCAAGGCCAACTCACCATAGTTCCCTAACCAAACTGCTAGTCCACAAGAAATCAATGGACTAACACTATATCTAGAAAGGGGGCATTACAAGAAGAGGTACCTCTTCGATGGGACACATCTTTTAAAAGCTATATAAGAGAGAAGAGACGTGTAAGTATAACAAGCATTCAATTTGATTGAAGATCACATAAGTGTGAGAAAGAAAGAAGAAAGAAAGAACAGAAAATAAAATAGAAATCTTTTAAGAAGAGAAGTGTGAAGGGAAGATTTATTCTAATGAAGAATATCATTTGAGAATTATGAAAGAGAGGAGAGTAGAAATTATATAAGAACATCAGTGAGAGAAAAACTGTGAGAGAAGCAAAGCCATCATTCAATTGAAAAAAGCAATCACAGACGGTGAAACGATTTGGCTTGGGGTTGGTGCCTCATAGTCTAGGGGTTGGTGCTCCTGTGGGTCGGTGCTCAAAAATTGGTCGGCTTAGTGCTTGGTGAAGGGGATCGGTGTCTCCAGTGGGTGGGTGCTCACAAATTGACCAAGTTGATGCTTGGTTTGGGGATTGGTGTCTCTAGTAGGTTGGTGCTTGTAAACATTCTAAAAGAGTTATTTATATATAAAAGCAATATTTTGCCATGGTTTTCTCCCAAAATGGTTTCCACGTAAATCATGTGTTATTAATTGTTAGATCTTGAATGCTTATGGTTATTATGGTTGATTAAATTGAAAAGGTTATCTTATACTGATTCACCCCCCCTATCAGTATAACCCTGTGCTTAACAATTGGTATCAGAGCACGTCCTTTGGAGTAGGCCTAACAAGCCTAAAGGAGATTTTTTGAAGCACAAGATGGCCAAGCAACTAAGGAAGGAGAATCAAGAGTTGAAATATGTGGTCAAGGATCTTAAAGAGCAGGTATGTATCTTGGAGTCTAAGTTGGCTTTAGAAGCAAAAGAAGATACAATGTCTATTCAGGATCTTAAGAATCAGCTCGAGGTTGTATATTCAAGTTTGAGATCAAGAGAAGAAGAGTGTGATCAGTTGAAGGTTGAGTTAGGTTCTTTGAAGGATAAGCAAGAGAGGCTCATAATCAAGGTTGAGAAAGATCATGAGATATCAGTCAAAGGTAAGAAGGATGCAAGTTTGAAGGAAAAATTGAAGAAGTCAATCAAGCAGCCCAATGCTTTCAGGTTTTCCAATTCTTTTTATGGCCATTGTTTTGTTTGTCATCATGTTGGTCATAGGGCAAGACACTGTTTGAGGAGAAGCAATCAATCAAAGGGAGATCTCAGTCACCTTCAAGCAAAAGGTATGAGAAATGTTGCTTGCTTTTGTTGTCATAAGGTTGGCCATATTGCTTAATTATGTCCAATGGTATGAGAAATGTTGCTTGTTTTTGTTGTCATAAGGTTGGCCATATTGCTAAATTATGTCCAAATGGAGTAAAGAGATCCTCAAGGTATGTCGGGCTATGGAGCCCCTAGAAGGTATGAGAAGGGTGAAACTCAGGTTTGGAGACCTAAGCCAATAAAGGTTGATCAGATTGAGTCTAAGAGTGAGAATGGATTACTTGCTACAATGGATAAAGAATCAAATAGGAAGGACTGTGTGGAACTCTTGTTATCAGGAGTTGTAGAAAAGACAGTGAATACTAGTCCTAAGCAGCCTGCAGATCAAAGAGAATCTCTTGTTACATTTGAGCATGACCCTTGTCAAGATTCCCTATTGTTAGTTTTTAATGATAGTGCATTGGAAGGTAAGATAGTTGCAAGAGTTGAGAAGATGAACAACATCATGGATGTTGAGGTTAATGAGTCAAAGAAGTTAGACGTGCCTAAATGGATTCTAAGAGAAAGAAATCAGTCTTATGGATGCAAGAGGATCAAAGAAGTAACAGAGGAGATGTGGGCATAAGCTGGGTTCACTTTGTTCTGGGACCCTTTGTGTGGGGTGTCTCTTCTAGGCTTCAAGGAGACACTTTACAAAAAGAGGAAGCATGGTGGATGCTTGTTGAGTCTTGGTTGTGTTGCATGACAAGAAAGTCATGAATGTGAGTTGATAGATCAGTTTGTATATTAGTTTGAGGTAGCTTGATATGGTGTAGTGTCTTTAGAGCTCTTGTGAGAATGGATTCGATAAGTCTAGTTGCTTTGGGCATGTTCTTGATGATCAGATCAGTAGCAGTGGTGAGCTTCATATGAGAAGGTGTATTGATCTTTGAAAGAAGTCTCTTTGGTCCAAGAAGTTCAGAGATTGATATGAAGTTGGCAGCTTATGCAAGGGTGAAGGTGTATTCAAACAAGGTATGTCAATATTGCAAGAAGTTGTGCACGTTTTGGTTGCTATCTTTTGGTTTGTGGCTTCAAGTGGTGTGATTAGGAGGAGCATGGAGTTAGGGGGAGCTAACTTGGGTCCCCTGAGAAGAATGTCAAGTATGGACTTGTTTCTTGTGTGAGATGAGTCAAGGAACAACTCTGTGAGCAGTTTGTCAGGTCCAAGGATCAAGAAGGCTATATATGGATGAGCTTGTGAAAGTTTGTATAACCCTTTGCCATTGATGTCAAAGGGGGAGAGAAAAGAAAAGCGGAGCACTACAACAAGAGGAGAACCGTGGACAACCCTTTGCCATTGATGTCAAAGGGGGAGAGTTGAAGACAGGGGGAATTCATATACTAATTCATGGGGATTGCCATCAATGACAAAGGGGGAGATTGTTGGAATAATTGTCATTGATGTCAAAGGAATTGTAATGGATATGAACGGAAATGTCAAACAGAATTGTTGTCGGAAGTGAACGAAAATGTCGACGGTCACATCTCTTGGTGTAGAGCTACCTCTTGGATGGGACACATCCTTTAAAGGCTATATAAGGGAGAAGAGCTATGGAAGTATAACAAGCATTCAATTTGATTGAAGATCATATAAGTGTGAGAGAGAAAGATGAGAGGAAGAGCAGAAAATGAAATAGAATATCTCTTAAGAAGTGTGAAGGAAAGATTTATTCCAATGAAGAATATCATTTGAGAATTATGAAAGATAGAGTAGAAATTACATAAAAAAATCAGTGAGAGAAAAAGTGTAAGAGAAGCAAAGCCATCATTCGATTGAATAAGCAATCACAGACAGTGAAACGATTTGGCTTGGGGTTGGTGCCTCATAGTCTAGGGGCTGGTGCTCCTGTGGGTCAGTGCTAACAAATTGGTCGGGTTAGTGCTTGGTGAAGAGGATCGGTGTCTCCAGTGGGTGGGTGCTCACAAATTGACCAAGTTGGTGCTTGGTTTGGGGATTGGCGTCTCCAATAGGTCGGTTCCTGCAAACATTGTAAAAGAGTTATTTATATATAAAAGCAATATTTTGTCATGGTTTTCTCCCGAAAGGGTTTCCACATAAATCATGTGTTCTCTTGTGTTATTAATTGTTAGATCTTGAATGTGTATGGTTATTATGGTCAATTAACTTGAAAAGATTAAAAGGTTATCTTCTACTGATTCATCCCCCCCTCTCAGTATAAACTTGTGCTTAATAGAATTAATTCCCGTTCTCATTTTATGCATAGCCCACCTTTTATTTAAATGCAAGTTCCACCTTTTATTTTATTAAGCAAAGGCTTTATTTTAGCCAAGACCAGCATGTTGGGAATAATAATCTAAGTACTCACATGGGTGAGCTATTAGTTAGGTATGTGTGCAAATATAATCATTGTGTAAGAGAATAATGTAGAAGTAGTTACGTGAGTTGTTAGAACAACTCACCTATTTTAAGGTTAAGTGGTTTGCGGAGATAATTATGGACTCCTTATTCATAGGAGATTCTCTCCCTATATGTATTCTTACTTGATAAATAATAAGTCAGTTTACGACACAACAAAGCCCATGCATAAGCTAACCCACTAAAAGCTTTTAAGCTTTTATAAATATATATTTAAAACCCCGTGGAGGGTTATAAAGGATGGGAAGCAAAGTATTTAAATATGGAGGAGCCCACCTCACTAAAAGCTTTAAGCTTTTAAATTAAAGGAAAATCCACAAGAGGAGAGTGGAATGCTAAAAGGGTAGATAAGCCATTTAAAATGCTTTTGCATTTAAATATTAACCATTGGGAGCCCTGCAACTTAATGGTGGGCAATATTAAAGGCTGCATCATAGTCACAAGGTTCGGAAATCCGAATGCATTCGAAAGGGCCAAAAAATGCGGAATCCGGACTTCTTGAAAAAGTTCAAACAAAATCCAGAAAAATCCGGTTTGACACATATATGTGTGTGTGTATAAAATATTTCAAATTTTCAATCTTTAAAAAAATGAACATTAATTTAACACTTGCAAAATTAAGAAATGCATAAGAGTTTCAAACTTGAATTACATTAAAAGATAGCAAAATATCCATAGTCCATAGTTTAGAGCCTAAGCTCAAAATTGATATAAAACTTAAAAAGTTTCAAACATTTGCAACATCAAACCCTGCTTCTTCAAAATCAAAACTAGCACTAACACCATCAACACTATCAATATTCTCCTCAGCTCCTTCAAAGGATGGATCTCCAAGAAGAAGATTGTCGTCTTCTTTTGCAAGATTGTGCTCAAGCAATCTTAAATTGCTATGGACAAACACAAGATCTAAGAGCCTTTTGGCTCCTAATCGGTTTCTCTTATTAGTATGGATCAAATCATGCGTGCTCCAATTTCTTTCGGATGCAGAAGCACTGGCACACTGGTTGTGGATACGCACGGCAAGCTTTTGTAACTCGGGAGTAGAAGAACCATATGTCTGCCACCATAAATGGGGATCCATATTACCAATGTCCTCTTTCACTTCCTTGAGGGAAAATATGTCTTCTTGGTTCTTGAATGTAGTCAGCGGCCTTCTCACCTTAGGCTTCTCATTTTCATCTTGAACCAACTTGTTTATTGTTGCCAATAAACCATTCTTCACCTCCTCATTTGAATCATGATCCACCTCTATGAACTTAGGATTTAAATAGCAACCTGCAGCATGTATAGGTTGATGTAACATGTTCCATCAGATGTCAACAATGTCCCAAATGCGTTGAATTTCATCACCCTCATCTACAAGTGCTTTTTTAATTTGTTCTTTTGCTTGCTCCATGCCTTCATACACAAAACTAATACAAGGTTTCATGCCATCAACCAATCTCAACAACTGAACAAGTGGTTCAAAAACCTTAAGAGTCTTCTCGGCACCCTCCCAGAATGAACTACCCAAGATAATTCTCTCAATGTCCTTTGCAACGCTTTCCTTAGAAAGCTTAGATTGTATATATTCTTCACTAGTCACAACTCTTCTCAATGTTGTCCTCTCCTCCACCTCCCTTTGCAAAGTGATAAAATTATATGCAAATAGTGTTTCAGCTGGAGAAAGAAGTTCATGCTTTGCATATGAGCGATACAAGTTCAAGGTCAAGCGATGATTAAGTATAAACTTGAAAATTTGTTTCCCTACTCTGACAACGCTATTCACCTACTCTATCTTTGCAAGATCTTCAAGCAAAAGATCCAAAACATGAGTTGCACATGGAGTCCAAAACAAATGAGAAAACCTGTCCATAAGAAGCTCTCCTGCTACTTTACAATTTGTTGCATTGTCCGTAATAACTTAGACAACATATTCTTCTCCAATGTCCAGAATAGCGGCTTCAATGCATTTGAAAATGAACTCTACAGTCTTCACATCATTGCTTGTATCAATTGATTTGATAAACATAGACCCTTTAGGACATTGAGTCAATATATTGAGGAGGGGCCTTCGCTTTGTGTTAGACCACCCATCACTTATTACAGTGCACCCTGATTTTCTCCAGTGCTTTTTCATTTGATCTAGTTCACTAGATATTGATTTAACCTCCTCTTCCAGCAGAATAGTTCTTAAGCTTTCAGAAGATGGCATTATGTACCCTTTTTTGAAATTGGTGATCCCCTCTACCATTGCTTTCGTATGTGGATTTCGAACAACATTGAAGAAGATGGCATTTGCATTAAAAAAACGGGCCACCAATCTATCTACTTCATGTTTTTCTTGCGGCATCCACATGGATTTCAAAGAACGCTGGGACTGGGAGATTTGATGTTCATTTTTATTGGCTTCCATAGACGCTGGGGAATGCGTTGAGCTAGAAAATGAGCCAAACTGTGTCAGTTTGAGTTGAATTTTAGCCCTCTTTAAAGATTCAGTGGCTGATGCAACTGTCTTCAATTCATATCGATTTTGGAGTTGATTGAGAAATGGTGCATAAATGGGGTTCTCCGCCGTTATTAGGCAAATCTTCACATCTGGGCCTCCAAAATAATGGTTTTGAACACTTGTTATAGTCCCCGTGATATTTGAATCGCAAAGAGTGCATTTCATATTTCTATGATTCGCATCTCGCTGAATAATATATTTCTTCTCAAACGGAGTACTTGCTATGATGATAGGTTGTCTTTCGCTGCCCTGCAAAAATTTTATAAACATTTTTAAATACACATTTAAAAAACTATGTAAAAATATATTTTTTTAATTTAATTAAATGACATATATACAATAATATTATAAAACTATAATTATTTGCATAAATACTAAAAGTAAATATATAGTAAAATTAAATTTAAAAAATATCAAAAAATAAAAATATTTAAAATGAACATTATAAAATATAAATTATAATTTAAACATAAAAACAATTATATTTTATATTATAAATTATAACAATAAAATAAAATAAAATATAATAAAAAATATAATGTACCATGAAATCTAATAAAAATATAATGTACTCTTTGAATTATTAATAAATTATAATGTACATATTTATAATAATTTATTTAATAAAATAATTTAAATAGTAAATAAATATTTAAAAAAATAGTTTTAGTTTATTTAATAAAATTATTTAAATATAAAATAGATATTTATATTATAATTTAAATATCTATTTTATATTTAAATTATAATTTAAAAATCTATTTTATATTTAAATTATTTTATTAAATAAATTGATAATAATAAAAAAATTATATTTAAATTATTTTAAAATTTATTAAATAAATTGATATTATCAATTTATTATTTTTATAAATTATTTTATTAAATAAATAACTTATTTATCAATTTATTATTTATATAAATTATTTTATTAAATAAATAAATTATTTATCACTTTATTATTTTTATAAATTATTTTATTAAATAAATAAATTATTTTTAATAAATTATTTATCAATTTATTACTTTTATAAATTATTTTATAAATAAATAAATTATTTATCAATTTATTATTTTTATAAATTATTTTATTAAATAAATAAATTATTTTTATTATTTTTATAAATTATTTTATTAAATAAATAAATTATTTTTAATAAATTATTTATCAATTTATTATTTTTATAAACTATTTTATAAATAAATAAATTATTTATTTATTTATTATTTTTATAAATTATTTTTAATATTTATTTAATAAAGTAATTTATAAAATAAATTGATACTATTATCAATTTATTTCATAAAATAATTCAAATAAATTTTTTTTATTATTACCAATTTATTAAATAAAATAATTTAAATATAAGATAAATATTAAAATTATAATATAATTTTTATGAAATTTTTGTTTTATTTTAAAACAATTATTATAACTATTAAGTATTATATAATATAAATAAAATAAAATAAACCGAAACATTTAAAGAAGCCCGAAGGCACCTACCTGGTGGTCGCGGCCCTTCGTTGCTGGTCTGACTCGGCCCTGGCAAAGCCCCTGGTGAATCGTGAGTGGTGTTCGTTGCGCCGCCGCCTCCTACTGCCTTCACTTCGCCGCCTCCACTTCACTGCCTTGAACCTTCACTTCGCTCACTGCCACCGCCGCCTACTGCAAGCACTCGACTCACAGTTCACTCGATTCACGCTTGCCGTTCTTACTTTGACTCTGAATAACTTCTATAAGCAAACCGTGTTTTATAAAGAAAATTAGGGTTTCAGCGATCACTTTTTAGGGTTCGCGTTTTGGGGCTCGTGCTTTTAAGGAAGCGATAGGTTTTTTTACTATTTTTTTCAAGTTTTCAACTTTTTTTTTCCACTCAAAAAACCCCCCGAACCGAATCGGATTAATCCGGAACGTCAAAAAAATCCGGATTGTTCCGGATTTGGTCCAAATCCGGTCGGACCTTGTGACGATGGGCTGCATGCATATATTTTGAAATTGATGGGAATTTCTTGGTAGAAGAAAGCATAGAGATGTGTGGAATCATCAAGCAAAATTTTAGTATTAATGGTGGCTGCAAATTCAGACTACTGGGTGCTCATTTCAAAGCTCCTCTTCCTCTTTCTTATACATTGTATAAAATAAAGAAGCTTCTCTGTTTTTCAGGTCCCCACTATGTGGAATTTTATTCCAGCTCTTTTTTAGAGCCTCCACTGTGAGTTTTTGTCTCAGCAGTCTGCTGTAATTTTATTTTTTGTGCATTTTCCAGCAATTATATGCAATTGTGCAATATATTTCAGCACCTTATAAATATTTCGTCACTTTTGTTTTCTGCACTTAGTTTATGTTTGTGTGTTTTGTTCTTTCCTCTTGCATAATAATTCTGGGATGTTCTGTTTAAATTTGCAACCGCTGTTTTGTGCATATATTCCTTTGGACGAGTGCTGGATACACTGTTCTAGCACATCGTCTTTGTTTTTATTTTATTTTTTTTCTCCCTTTTCACCTCCAAAAACATTAGATCAGCATTAAAATAAGAGGAGCCGGTCTCTTTAACCTCGAGATTGTTTTATTGCCATCCCATGCAATGAAACTTCCCAAACCATTGGTGCTCACACCTGGGTGCATGGCATAATATATCCGAGCTTCAACATTAATCATGAGAGGATGCATGGGATAGAATACAGAGATGCCTACTTCATTGATATGTGAAAGAGTGAACTGGGGAATTGAAATCCATAACCTAAAATTCCATCACCTACCTCAAGGCCATCATAGGCAGCAATGCCATGGGAGTTTTGAGGGGATAGTCCTTTAGGAAAATTCATTAATGATTTCGAGTGACGCTAGATAATCAGCCCCATTTTAAACTTAGGGAAGCAAGTAGTTGTGACTAAGAGGTGGGTTCGGGATTGGAGTAGGACAGCCTAGGGGCCACTTAGGCATCAACAATGTTATCTCATGCGAATTGCCATGGGAAATATTACGAGCATTATAAGCGTGGTAGCCTCCACGGGTGGCAGAAACAATCCCAAATTTATACTCCGTCATTGCATTTATCTTCACTTATTAGCCCTGCCCCTGCCTCTCCTCCAAGCATCATCATTAGTTGACTCACTAATAAATCCCAGTCTCACAACTTGTTTAGCTAAAAGGTCTGCCACTCTATTCTTTTTGCAAGGAATGTGGGAGATCATGAATTTTGTGACTTTTATACTAATCATCCTTATATCCTCAAAAAGATTTCTGAGCTTCCAATTCCCAGGAAATTTACTGCACTTGAATTGGAGGTACTTAGCATGAATCTGAGAGTCAATTTCGATAAGGCCGAATTCATATTCTTTTTCCAGTCTTGCCATATCCCTATGGATTTTACTACATTATTGGATTGTATTCCCAATGCATTGTGGTATCACGCAATAGAATCCCTACAAGACTCGAGAGTAATCCCACCAACTCCCACTTGGCCCAATTCCCCTTATAGGTCGGGTCGGAATTTATTTTGACTAATCCTTCCTCAAAAGTAATCCATCTTTGTTGATCACTTTCATAACTTCCCCTTTATTGGGGATTTAATATTATTCTTAATAATAATTTAATTATGGAAATAATATAATAATAATATTTTAAGTTGTTCAAAGTCATTTTATTTTATAACATGGAAAAATGACGCTTATGTATTATTATTATAAAGGGGGCCAAAAGTAATATTTATTAAGTGGACCAAAAAAGTGATATTTATTAAATGTGCCAAAAAGTAATATTTTATTAAAAGTGTTTTAAAGCACTTTTAGGGTTTTTGGAATGAAAAGTGATTATTAAAAGAGGAGTTAGGCTCAAAAGTGATTATTCATTGTTCATCTTTGAAATCAAAAACCCTATTTCCGGGTTGGAGCTTATGTATTCAATTTTTCCATCAGAGAATGAAAACCCTCTGGTAAACAGGTGTAAAGGACAAAAACTCTCTTATTCATTGAGATGATTCCATCCAAGGATCACAATTGCGCAGACAAATCCGGCTACTTATAAATTTCAATTGGCTAGATGTAATTATCAATTTCCATAATTTTTTTGAGGGTTTATTGGATCAACATATTGGGGTTTTTCTAACATACAAGGGTTGTCATACCCTAGGCGAAGCGTCATACCATTTGGAAACGGCAGTGTCTCAAAACTCAGCCTTTGGGACTGTTGGCAAGCCTTGGTGAGGGGTTTTGGGGGCTGAAAGGGAGATCGCTGCAGTTTATACAGCCATTGTACAGAATCCAGGAGATTGATGCATTTTATACAGATGTTGTAATCCATTCATACCCAGACGAGCTTTCCATTCCAATGATTGCATGTTATGGTAATTCATTCGTAGCCAATCGTACCTTCATCTACAGTGGTCAAATCATTAAAAACAGTCAAGCTATACTATACAACATTGTTCTTAGAAGTGTTAGGTTGTTGGATATTGATAATAAACTAGGGTTTCATATCAAATAAAAAGATTTTCTATTGTTGATTATCAATTTGTATAAACATCCATATTTTCCATTCAATTCAATAAAGATTTCAATTGGGGTTTAAGTATTATGTGTTGGATGTGCTAGTATAGTATTTGCATGTGAATATAAAAATCAAAATTCAGAAATTTCCCATAAAGAGTTTATAAAAAATCCAAAATTGTTATTTTTTGTCCAAAAGGGGCATTATAGTGGTATTAGAGCATATGATCTTGCCAGCCTACAAGGTAAGAAATAGAATGGACAAGCATTTGAAAGTATATCAAAATAGCATGCCAGATCTAATGGCATCAATAAAAATACTGTTGAACAAAAAAGAGTCAAAAGAAAAAGAATGGCAGCATGCCAGCGACAACTTAGAATTGATTGTGAGGCCTACTGTGAAGAATATTATAATCTAAGCTTGAAAATTCGAGCTGACATAACCCTCCGAGATTTATGTGACTTAATAAGGAAGCATGAGCCAAGAAGAAGAGGAAGAAGGATCACTCAAAATCGTTTGTGCAAGCTTCCCACATATGATTAAAAGTCTGACTTTATCTTTGAAGATGCTCAAAGAAGATAGAAGTAGAAAATTGAAGAAAGAAGACCACGATCATGGACAAGATGGACCTCAGCGTTTTATAGAAAGCCAGGTGAACCAAAACAATTATGATGGTGCAAGGCAAGTTTCAGTTTTTGAAAATGTGAAAGGTTTCATTGAATCAAATAAAAGCTCTTCAAGTAGAAATGTTGTACAGCCAGCTGTTGTATCTCAAGTAACTCCAAGGTTTTGCCCCTCATATTCTCCTTATCACAAGTCAGAAAATGAATTTTTTTGTTATATTTTTCCAGTTGGGGACACACAAGACTGCATGATGATGAAAAGTGTGATTCATCTCGTCTTTATGCTTCTCACGTCTCAGTTAAAGTGAAACCAGTTGAGAGTTCAAGGCTAGCAGCTACACATTAAGTCCAAAATTTCTGAAGATCCATACATAAGGGTCAAGATGGAGGATAAGACGAATTACCGTGCAAGCCCAAAAACACTGAAGCCTAGTCTCGGATATCAAGAATTTCCAAGCTCAAATGATGACTATCACAGTTCTATCAAATTCACAAAAACTGACGAGGTTCTTATAGCAACTCGAGCAGCGTTTGTGTCGGTAGCTCATGCAACTAAAGCAGGAAAAGTTGTTGCAAGTCTTGTCAAACACAAACCATCTAAAAATAAATCCACTCAATCTAGAAAGTCTTGGAGGGAGGCTGATTTGGAAAGTGACCTTGATGAAACTATTGAATTTGCTCTCGCAAGGTCAGTTCGTATATTAGGCAGCAATTGTGAAGATAATAGTTCTGCAAAGACTGGGGAAGCATGTAGCATCAAAAGTTCAAGAATAAGAAAACATGAGAAAATCAATCTCCCACCCTAGTTCAGGGTTTGCATGGGTTACCTCAAGTTAGAAAGTTGGCATAAATTTGGATGGTGAAGAAACTTCAGAGCATCCAGTTTCTTTAGCAAGAACAAAGCAATTTTGAGCATATAAGTATGGTTATACAGTGAAAAAACTTGAGGAATTTGGTGTTGTTTTGGAAGAAATAAGCCATAAATCTATTGACAATAAGGAAACCGAATATAATTCAGCTTGCTCAAAATAAATGGGAAACCAAATTTTGAACGTAAAAATTAAGCCTCATTTCGAAATGGATAAAAGGACGAAATCTCCAGCACCACAAAGTGATTCTAATGAAATAGCAAAGTTGCAAAGAGAAATATCGAGTCTAAATCAAGAGAAGGAAATATTGAAAAGAGAGCATAAAAAAGGGTTCAGGAAGTCAAAGTTGTTAAGGAACAGCTATTACAAATGCAAGAAAAGTTGCATCATGATCAGTAAGAGAATCAAAAGCTTATTGAAGGTTCATCATCGTACAAGGCAAGGAGCAATGAAATTCAGGGGCAAGTGTCTATGCTTAAGAGGCGAAGTGACGAGTATGTAGAGGAAGCAAATGCCATGAGTCATAAGCTACAGTCTGAAACTCAGGAGAAGAATAAACTGATCATAGAAATTCAGAGCTAGAAAGAAAAATTGAGCAAATCCAAGAGACAAACCATTCAAACTGAAGCAAAATATGAATGCTCAAATCATGATCATGGAAATAAGGGAATAATTTTGCCACTTTACAAGATGAACTTTTCAATTTACATTTTGAGAATCATAATCTCAGGATGCAAGTCATGACAGGGATTCAATAGTTGCAAATCGCCAACGAGTAAACCCAGAACTTGCACCAAGATCTTCTAAAATCACAAACAAAAAATGACACTACGATTTTTCAGTGTCAACAGAGTTTGATATTATATGAGGTTGGAGCTCTTGAAGGGAATGAAGAATTAATTAACCTTGGATATCATTTGGAAAAACTACAGGTAGATGTGAGAATTGGAAAGATGATGCTCTATGGTACACTCTTTCATTGTTTGGCTCCAGTTCTTACAATAGCAGCTTGCCTAAGTCATTAGTCACCATTTGTATATCCAAAATATGAGAAATATAATATTGAGAGGACCAAGCTTTTACTACTATCTGAGAAAACATATGGTGCAAATGGTCAGAATATTGCTAGTGGGCAGCAATCAGATCACCTTTTATTGGTGGCTATGTATAATAGGTGGATGAAGAAATTGGGCAGAGGGACTAGCAAACGCCCAAGTATATTTTGGGATCTTAGCATTGAAGAGATGTACAACCAAGTTGGAGTGTTGGATCTGCAAGTGCTTGAGGGCAAGCAATTTTGAGAAGGGCGAACTATCATGTCCCCTTTTCGAAATATTTAATTATATAAATAATTTAATAATAATATTTTAATTTGTTCAAAGTCACTTTATTTTATAACATGAAAAAAGAACACTTATGTATTTTTATTATAAAAGAGGCCAAAAATAATATTTATTAAGTGGACCAAAAAGATAATATTTGTTAAATGAGCCAAAAAGTAATATTTTATTAAAAGTGTTTTAAAACGCATTTAGAGTTTTTGGAATGAAAAGTGAAATTCTAAAAAGAGGTGTTGGGTTCAAAAGTGATGACTCATAGTAAAGTACGCTTCTCGGATGTGCAATATTTTCGATTGTTTTCAGTTTGATGGGTGGAACATTTTATCAACTCAGAGCATATTCATATATGTGTTTGATTGACATTCAATATGTAATGCAGATACAAATCTAGAAATCAATACTAAGACATTCCACTTTCCAATATGACTAATTTACAACAAGCAACTGCTCAGAAATTAGTATCAGACTTGTGCAAACTCAGTATAGCCCACAAAGATATGACTATGGTGGCAATGATAATACTCAGATAATAATTATTTTACACTGATACAAGGTTATACTATGCTCTGTTTAGGATTGATATGAAGCATTTAACACTCAGGAGTTAACAGTGACAGAGGGAAACAATCAGCTTTGTCTGAAATAATATTTCCACCCTTACAAGTTCACTCAGACTGAAACTTAACAGCAAATACAAAGTTTATGACCATTAATGACTGAGTGAATAGCAGATGCAAATTATACATTAGATACAAATTATTTCAGACCTGGGAACTTGGCGCAAACTTGATAAATGTTAACAGCAGCCTGTGGAGTGTTAGAAACCATCAGATGTGACCACGTCCAACTATTTTCACCCTCCTACGACCTCCAGTTTAGCATGAAATAGACCCCACTTCACACGACTTGCTAATACTCCATGAATTGACCCTCATAGCAACAATTCCAATACTGTTAATAGAGCCCACGTCTCACCAAACCCAACACTACTGCTAGAGATGATCACGTCACTGTAGAGGAACACTGTTCACGCACTGTAGCGAATCACTATTCATGTCACTATAGCGAATCACTATTCACGTCATTGTAGCAAATCCCTCAAAATAATTCATCCCGCAACAGGGAGTCTCTAATAGACAACATTAATAAACCTCCAAACCCTTGTACAAATCCAAACTGAAGATATATTCGTTCCACACCAATTTTGTCTCAGAAGAGACTCATAAAATTGCATTGACGCTCCAGTAGAAGACTTGAGTGATCTCCTCAACGAACCAACTAGGGTTGAATCGTTTCACCACCGAAACCGGATGCCCTAGGGTTTCCCTGTCGCCAAGACCAAGAAGTTTCGAGAGCTCTTCAATATGAGAATGATAAAATAATTCTAATATGAATGAAAATGAGCCTTCACAACGCCTTTTATATTTTTCACTTTAATTTCCAGCTCAAATATAATAAAATGACTTTATTAGTTACCTTTTAATATTTCACTTAAAGTCACTTTATAAAATATTTAATTAATCACTTAACATTACCTTTTTTAATATTTGTTTTTCCTTCTAGGTAATATTAAATAATTAAATAAATGAATTCCCTTATACCGCCTTTAGCCTCCGAGAATTTAATAGGCTAAAATAGCACCCTGGGTGATCATAGAGAAGGGGACATTACAGTCCTCCCTTCCCGAGATTGCTTGCCCTCAATTAATCGCAAATTGGGGTGTTGCGATATCTGTTCTCCTTCCCAATTTGCGTCCTCTACTGGCAAATTTCTCCATCTGATCAAATACTCCTTAATCACCCTGTTCCTCAATCTCTTCTCCCAGGTATCAACAATCTCCTCAGGTACCAGAATCAAATGCCCCTCCTCATCCAACAGAGGCAACTCTGCGAATGAAGTAACCTGCTGCCATAGTTCCACGGTGTTTCGGGATGGGGGGATGCGGGGACGGATTTCCAAGACGAGGGGATGGGGGGCCTAAGTTTGGGGACGGCGAGGGGACGGCGGTGGGGGAGTGGTGCTAAAATACATATAGTACTTGAAAAATTAGTTATAAAAAGATGTATAAGGATTAAGTATATTGCATTGAACATCAACAATTTAACATTGTGATTTAATCATTTAAGTTTCAAGTTTGATCCATTGAACAATGAACATTAACAATTTAACAATAAACATTGATGATTGAACATTGAATTTTCAAACTTTCATAATGATGATTCATGATTACAATCAAGTATCAACAATGTTCAAAAACAAAATACTAAAATAGTGAAATACTAAAATAAAATAGTAAATACAAATGACTCAATGAGTCAATGGCTAATCATCCCCAATGTGGAACTCCTCATCACTAGAACTGTTGGACTCCACACGCTCAAGCTCCTCCAAGCTAATACCAACCAGCCCTGTCTATGTAGCATCATCATCAATCTGTGTTGGCTCCTCTGGCTCTACATCCCATCTTGTTGCTGGACTCTCCTTGTACGCAAGTGTGTTGCGATCAATGAGACACAAGGCACTATGTACAGCCACAAGCTTCTCTGCCCTCTCAGAGGTAAGCTTGTTCCTCTTCATGGAGTGGATCCAGCTATAAGTAGACCAATTCCTCTTAGCAACAGAAGAACTAGAAACCTGGGACAACAAACAAATGGCCAGATCGGTAGTCAAAGAAGCAGGGCCATGCAAAGTCCACCACAAAATTGGTTCCTCCTATAAATATCCCCTGAGAATGGTAAATTTTGTCCACTCAATACGAATGATGGTGGCCTCTGTAGAATCATACATTTTCTAAATGGCATTCATGAACCCTACCTTCACCTCAGCATCCTGTATGGGTGTAAGTCTACCAGGCCTTTGCACATACCACTTTGGGTTCAATGCATAGGCCGCCATGTGCAAGGGAGTGTTGAGCTTCTCCCATCTGCTATGAATGATCGGCTGAATATGCTCTGTGTAGAATGTCAATGTGGGGTCCTCTCGTACAACAATCTTCATTTGATCAAGCATAGTATCAATGCACTCATACACCTCTCCAAGTGTAGGTGCACTAGCATCCCCATATCTAATCACTGTGAAGACTGGAGTAATGATAGAGACTATATTTGGCATCAGCCCAAAAAACATCACTCTTCACCACGTCTTTACCCTCTTCCCCTACTCTGTTTTCGACTCAGGCCACCGATTCCATTATGTTGTCATAACCATTAGTTGCAATGCCTCTTGCAACTCAAGCATCCTCTCCAAGAGAATAAAGTATGATGCATACCTAGTCTCTTCAAGTTTCAAAAATTCCCTCTTGGAGGTCTTGAAGAGTGCATGTGAAGTGTGGTGGTTGCAGATAAACATCTGCACATCTCTAGCATCATTAACCACTGCTTTGATCTAGCTAATTTTTCTCATGTCCTTCAGTGCATTATTCATGGCATGCACACAAGGAGTCCACCAAATATGTCTATAGGCTGTCTCAATTAACTTCCCTACTGCTCTGCACACATGGGCTGCATCTGTCACTACTTGCACCACATTCTGTGGCCCAACCTCCTCTGTAGCATCCTTGAGGATTTGGAACTGAAAATCAGCATCCTTGCGATGCCCTGAACAATCAATAGCCCTAAGAAAATAAGGGCCAAATGTACTTGTAACCATGATAATGATGAGTGGACAATACCTAATGTCTGTCCACCCAACCATGACAATGTTGCATCCAATAGAGACCCAGGTTTGCTTCATTTTCTCCATTAAAACATTAATCTTGGAATAGTTCTTATCCAAAATTGTTGTCCTCAATTTAGTCTCTCCTGGTGGCACATATGATGGTCCTGCTTTTGCTATTTTTGCCACGGCCTCCTTATAATAAGGACAGTGAGCCACATGGAATGGAATGCCATTGGCAAAGAAGAATTTGCCAATGGCATCATTTGCCTCATCCTTTGCTTGCACATTGAATAAATCTGCTAGTGGATTTGAAGCATCACTAGTCATCTTCCGTTTTCCTTTAGGCCCTGCTGCCCCTGAACTAGATGGATTCATTGCCATTGGCCTCTCCAAAGTACTAGAAGTAGAACTTTGTCTCTGATGACCCCTCCCCCTTGGTGGCAAAGTAGTAGATGAAGGTGCATCTTCTTCATTGGCACCCCATAATTTACATATTTCAGCCTTCAATTTCATATTCTTTTCCACCTTTTCACATACATCTATGTCTTTGCCTCAGATAAGGAGGTGAGCATTTGTTCTGGTCATACTGCCAAACCCTTCAATGTTGCATAGGTTGCACTTCCATTTCCTTAGTGCCCCCAGCTACCCCAGGCTTTGAAGGTACCTTGCTTGCAAATTGTTGTAAAGGTTTCTTTGGATCAAAGGGACCCTTAGCATATTGTTGAAGGGCTTGTGAAGGACAACTATAATTGGTAACTAGTTGCCTTTCACGATCACTCCTCCCTCCTAAACTAGGATCATCATGTGTATAATCTGAATCATTGTCACTTTCAACTTCAACCCCAACCCCTTGAGGTTGAACCTCCTCCTCACTCATGCTATGAGATTGAGAACTCATATTGACACTGCAAGAAATGATAATTTTTTTTCATTTTGTAAGTTTATAAATTATAATTTAAAAAATTAAATAATAAAATTCAAACCATGCATAAATTTAAGGTTTTAAAATTTAAAATTAAGACACAAGGATTTTGTTTTTGTTTTTCTTACTTCAATCCACTCGAAGCACGGAAGCAGAGGATACACAAATAGAAATCCTTGTTCTTAAGATTTAAAAATTAATTTTAAACATTAAAAATTAAGCATTTGATTTATCATTTGAATGAACATTGAAAATTTAAAAATAAAAATTTAAAATTTATTTTCAAGCATTTGAACGAATGAGAATCACAAATAAATATTTTAATATAATACTTTTTCATTTAGAAATTTGAAATTCAAATGATTTAATGACATGAATGAAAGAAGTAGAACAAAATTTACAAATGAATAATGATTCAATGAAACAAAAATAATAAAATTTAACAATTAAAAATTAGAAATTGAAAGAATCATAGGGCCTACCTTGTGGGTGAAATGATGAAATTGAAGAGGCTTGAATCTTCTTGGCAATGGCTTCTCTATCTTCTTCTTTGCTCTCTCACTTGCTCTCTCACTCTTGCAAACTTCTCCCTCTTAGCTTGTTGCCTCTACTTTCACCTCTCTACTTCACTCAATGAAGTTTTTGTGTGATTTGGAATGAGAGGGAGAGGGCTTTTTATAAGCTTTTGGAAGGCATTGGGGGGTGGGCGTGGGCGTGGGCGTGGGTCCCACTAGCAATTAGGGTTAGAGTAGAAAGCATAAAAATCCAATTTTTTTGGTAAACTTAAAAAAAAAACACTTTATGACTTTAGTCCCCTGGATGTCCAGGGGACGTCCAGAACTCTCGTGGACGTCCCTCCAAAAAGGGGAGTCCACTCTTAGAGAGAGACATACTCGGGACGACGACGAAACTTGGCGGAGGTGGCGAGACGGCTGGGGGACGTCCCCATGCCATCCCCGGGACTCCCGTCCCCGAAACGCGGGGTTTTGTGGGGGACGCGTCCCCATGGAATAGTGCCTGCTGCCCTAGTGCCTTCTTGAGGCATGAAACATGAAACACATTGTGAATTTTGTTGTTCTCTGGAAAATCCAATTCATAGGCTACTTCCCCCACTCTTCTGGGGATCCTATAAGGCCCATAAAATTGTGGCTTTAGTTTATCTGCACCGCTTCTCTTCAGCGAAGACTGCCTGTAGGGCTGCAATCGTAGAAAAACTAGATCTCCTGCCTCAAAATTGCGCTCAACCCTGTGCCTGTCTGCATAGGTCTTCTGCTGATTTTGTGCCCCTTGTAAATTCTCCTTAAGAGCCTTGAGAATGTCTTGGCTCTCCCGTACCCAATCCTTGGCTTTAGGAGCCCTGCTCTCTCCAAAACCCAGATCCAGAAATGATGGTGCATCATAACCATACAATGCACGAAAGGGTGTCATACCAATCGACATGTCGTAAGTGATGTTATAGTAGTGCTCACCCAAGTGTAACCACTTAATCCACGCTCTCTGTTGTCCAAAAACATAATTATGCAAATACCCCTCAACCCACTTTTTCACAATCTCAATTTGACCGTCGATCTGAGGGTGATAACTCGTGCTTGGTGTCAACTCAATACTTGTTAATCTGAACAGCTCCTGCCAAAAAGCACTCAAGAACCTGCTATCCTTGTCACTGACTATGTACCTCAGCAATCCATGAAGTCTGAAAACCTCTCTGAAGAACAACTCTACCACCTGAGGTGCCTTGTACTCAAAAGATATGGCAAAAAAGTAAGCAAACTTAGTCAGCCGATCTACCACCACAAAGATGCAGTCTCTACCATGAACCTTGGGTAAACCAGTGATGAAGTCCATCGAAATGCCCTCCCACTTTTGCTCAGGAATGGGAAGGCTCTACAATAGACTTGTTGGATGAGTGTGCTCTGACTTGTTCTGCTGACAAGTCGTACACTCCCTCACATACTGCAATATATCATTCCTTGAGGCCCTTCCAGGAGAACCTCTCTCTAACATGTCGATATGTCTTAAAGTAACCTTGATGACCTGCCAAAGGAGTATCATGTTAGTCCTCATTATTTTCTCCTTGAGCTTGGACTCCGGCACTAAATAAATCTTGTCCTTGTAGAAGATGATATCATCCACTACCTTGTAACGAGCATCCTATACTTGTCCATCCAATAACTCACAAGCAAATTTGTTCTTTGAGTATTCCACCAATAAATGAGATTTCCAATCTGCTGAAATCTCTATAAGGGAGCAAGTTGTTGGTTTCCTGGAGAGGGCATCTGCTACAATGTTTTTCTTGCCCTTTACGTACTCAATGTCAAAGTCGTAGGCCTATATTTTGCTGACCCACTTCTGTTGTCTCATTCAAATCCTTCTGCTCCAAGAAATATCTGAGACTGTTGTGGTCGGTCCTCACCACGAACTTCCCACCTACTAGGTAGTGCCTAAACTTCGCCAAAGCATGCATTATGGCGAGCATCTCCTTATCATAAATGGAATACAGTCTCTTTGTCCCCCTCAACTTACGACTCTCAAATGCAATTGGGTGTCTAATCTGCATCAACACTACTCCTATGCCCTCGCCCGACGCATCACACTCTAAAACAAATGGCTGAGTAAAATCTAGAAGTGCCAATACACGGCAACTGCTCATCACCTCCTTGAGCTTGTCAAAAGCTCTTTGTGCCCCCTCTAACCATCTGAAAGCACCCTTCTTCATAAGATCTATCAATGGTGCTCCGATAATCCCTTGACAAAGTGCCTGTAGTAGCTGCATAGCCCAAAGAAACCGCACAACTCAAAAAGGGACTTAGGTGGTGGCCAATCAAGAATTGCCTGGATCTTCTCCTGATGAACTTGTACACCCTGTGCACTGGTCACATGACCCAAGTATAAAATCTCCTTGAGGCCAAACTCACACTTCGAGGCCTTAGCATACAAGGACTGCTCCTCCATGATGCCCAAAACTTCATCCAACTGCTTCAGGTGGTCATCCCAAGTCTTACTGTAAATGAGCAAATCATCAAAGAACACTAGAAGATACTTGTGCCACTGCGTGTTGAAGATATGATTCATGCAGGACTGAAAGGTAGCAAGTGCGTTAGTCAAGCCAAAGGGCATGACTAAGAACTCGTAGTGCCCGTAATGACACCTGAAAGTTGTCTTGTGGATATCCTATTCACGGATCCTAATCTGATGGTACCCTGAGCAAAGATTGATCTTGGAAAAATACATTGCCCTGTGCAATTCATCAAGAAGCTCATCGATCCTGGGAATCGGGTACCTGTTCTTAATTGTTTTCTTGTTTAGGGCCTGATAGTCTATACACATCCTCATTGTCCCATCCTTCACCAGAACCACGGAAGAAGCAAAGGGACTGGAGCTAGGTCTGATATGCCCCATGTCAAGAAATTCCTTGATTGTTTTCTTGATCTCATCCTTAAACTTCTTAGGATGTCTATAACAGGGTTGACCCCTCCTCCAACTCAATGGTATGCTCAAAACCCCTATTTGGAGGTCTCCCTGGAGGAATCTCTCCAAACACTCTGTCATGCTTACCCAGTAATGACTGGATGTCTATATTATAAGGCTGGTCACTGTCCAGAGTTTCCTTAGTAGTAATCAAGCACTCTATTGCCCAAACAACATCCCATGTCTAAAGATGTTCTCCATCTTCTTAGCTGACACTACCTTCAGAGCACCACTCACCATACCTCTGAGCACAACCTTCTTGCCATCTGCTGCCCTAAATTTGAGCTCCATAGTCTAGAAGTTCTGTGAATACTTCCCCAACGAATGAAGCCATTGTATACCTAGAATAGCATTTGTATCACCCAGGTCCACCACACAGAAATTATCTGTAATAATATAATTACCCAACATGACATCTCGCTGAGGGACCCTTTGTGTGCAATTCATATTGAAACCATCTGCAACCATCACACTAAACCCCTCAAAATCCTTCTTAGGTATACCCCTATTAGCCACCAGGGCTGAGTCAATAAAATTGTGGGTTGCCCCACTATCAATCAACACGGTGACACATTGCCCCTGTAATACTCCCCTAACTCTGAAGGAATTAAACCTAGGGGTACCTAAAATAGTAGCAATGGTGCCACTCTTAGGCTCCACCTGTGGTTGCTCCTCTATACTGCTATCGTCGCTGCCCTGTACTTGTTCCGCCTCCCCATCCTCCTCACTATTTGATAGGACCTCAATGTAATGCACCTTTCCCTTGCCCATGCACCTGTGACCTGGCTCCCAAGGCTCCTTAAAACTAAAGCAAAGCTTTCTTCTCGACTCCCTACGAGCCTCATCATCTAGCTTGTCCTTCTTGGGCCATTCTTTTTGAAAGGGCTTTTTGTCCTTGTTCTTTTGTGGAATGAACGGTTTGGACAGAAACTTGTTCTTAGGTGTTGAATGCTCCATGTCCCAAGCCCGTATGATAGCATCCTATAGGGAATCTGATTTGAAAGCCTTAATCCAACCACATAGTGGTTCGGATAGACCCTCTATGAAGAGCATGACCAATCTGTGCTCCGATATGTCTGTCACCATAACTACAAGTCTCTAGAAATCGGAGATATATGAGTCCATTGTACCACTCTACTTGAGTTGAGTCAACTCCTTGAAGTGCAACTCTGGATCCTTCTGATCAAATTTGTCTATCAACTTTTGGGTAAAATCCATATATGATGTGATACTGACATGGTCCAAAGTAACTAGCCCGTGGTACCACCATTCATGGGCCTCACCTTCCAAATGCAAGATAGCATACTTAATGGCCTCTGACTCCAACATAGGGTTGAGTTGGAAATAAGTGTCCAAATTCTGCACCCATGCTCTGGGTGTGCATCTACTAGAACCATCAAAGGAAGGAATAGAAAGTTTGCCCACCTTACGCTACAAGTCCTGATTTTGAGGGCCCCTATTGTGATCTCTGGGTCTATTCTTGTACTTAATAGCACATAAATCCTGCAAGGTCATGGCTGCATGAAACTCATCGCCGAGTGACCGATACTCCCTCAAATAATTTGTGAAACCTTCACCTTGTGCCTGCTGTCCCGAATTACCAGCTGGCTGTCCTCCAAAGAACGGAGGCATAAGGGGCTCGAAGTCACTCTACTAGCTGTCCTAATGTGACTATGCGCAGGTACATGAGTGTTGCTTCCCCATTGTTTCCATTATTGTCATTGCCTCCATGGTGACCATTTGTATCCCCTGTAGCATTGTTACCAACGTTGTTTCTATCATTCATCATCTGTGTTAGGAGCTGAACTACCTGTTGTTGACCTCTAGCCAAGTCATTAAGGATCTGCAAAGTGCTATTCTCAAGGATTTCACGCCTATCACCTGGTTCCCATCTATCACCCATGTTTTCCTCTTCTGATGAATCTGAAGCAAACAAATCAAACCCTTTTTCTCTTGCCCTTCTCCTCCTGTATGTTATATAGACCTGATCTTCTGGATCCATAAATAACCATGTGACTGAAAATCACTGAGCATAGAATGCAAGACTGGCAAGAAGACCAACTCTGATACCACAGTAAAGTACCCTTCCCGGATGTGCAATATTTTTTATTGTTTTCAGTTTGATGGATGGAACATTTTATCAACTCAGAGCATATTCATATATGTGTTTGATTGACATTCAATATGTAATGCAGATACAAATCTAGAAATCAATACTAAGACATTCCACTTTCCAATATGACTGATTTACAACAAGCAACTACTCAGAAATTAGTACCAGACTTGTGTAAACTCAGTATAGCCCACAAAGATATGACTATGGTGGCAATGATAATACTCAGATAATTATTTATGACTGATACAAGGTTATACTATGCTTTGTTTAGGACTGATATGAAGAATTTAACACTCAGGAGTTAACAATGACAGAGGGAAACAATCAGCTTTGTCTGAAACAATATTTCCACCCTTACAAGTTCACTCAGACTAAAACTTAACAGCAGATACAAAGTTTATGACCATTAATGACTGAGAGAATAGCAGATGCAATTTAGACAACAGATACAAATTATTTCAGACTTGAAAATTTGGCGCAGACCTAATAAATGTTAACAACACCCTGTGGAGTGTTAGAAACCATCAGATGTGACCACATCCAGCTATTTTCACCCTCCTGCAACCTCCAGTTTAGCATGAAATAGACCCCGCTTCACACGACCTACTAATACTCCATGAATTGACCCTCATAGCAGCAATTCCAATACTGTTAATAGAGCCCACGTCTCACCAAACCCAACACTACTACTGGAGATGATCACGTCACTGTAGAGGATCACTGTTCATGCCACTGTAGCTAATCACTATTCACGTCACTGTAGCAAATCACTCAAAATGATTCATTCCGCAGCACGAAGTCTCTAATATGCAACATTAATAAACCTCCAAACCCTTGTACAAATCCAAATTGAAGCTAAATTCATTCCACACCAATTTTGTCTCAGAAGAGACTCATAAAATTGCATTGACGCTCCAATAGAAGCCCTGAGTGATCTCCTCAACTAATCAGCTAGGGTGGAATCGTTTCACCACCAAAACTAGATACCCTAGGGTTTCCCTGTCCCCAAGACCAAGAAGCTTTGAAAGCTCTCCAATATGAAAATGAGAAATAATTTTAGAATGAATGAAAATGAGCCTCCAAAATGCCTTTTATATTTCTCACTTTAATTTTCCGCTCAAATATAATAAAGTGACTTTATTAAGTTACCTTTTTATATTTCACTTATAGTCACTTTATAAAATATTTAATTAATCACTTAACATTATCTTTTTTAATATTTTTTTCCTGCCAGGTAATATTAAATAATTAAATAAATGAATTTCCTTATCCCCCCTTTAGCCTACGGGAATTAAATAGGCTAAAATAGCACCTTGGGTGATCATAGAGAAGGGGACATTAAATTCATTATTCATCTTTGAAATCAAAAACCTTATTTCTAGGTTGGAGCTTTTGTGTTCACCTTTTCCATCAGAGGACAAAAACCCTCTGGTGAATAGGTGTAGAAGACGAAAACCCTCTGATGAAGGACGAAAACCCTCTTACCTATTGATGTGATTCCATCCAGGATCACAATCGTGCAAACAAATCAGGTTATTTTCATATTTCAATTGGCTGGAAGTGCTTATCAATTTCAATAATTTTTGTGAGGGTTTATTGGATCAACAAATCAAGGTACCCTAGGTGAAGCATCGTACCATTTGGAGACAGCTGCATCTCAAAAGTCAGCCTTTGGGACTGCTGCACAGGCCTTGATGAGGGGTTGTGGGGTCTGAAAGGGAGATCGCTGCAGTTTATACAGCAACTGTACACAATCCAGGAGATTGCTACAGTTTATACAGTTGTAATCCATTCGTAGCAAGCCAATCTTTCCATTCCAGCAATTGCATGTTACTATAACTCATTCTTAGCCAGCCATACCTTCATCTACAGCAGTCAAATCATTAAAATCAGTCAAGCTATACTATCAAGCGTTGTTCTTGTAAGTGTCAGGGTGTTGAATATTGATAATAAACAAGGGTTTCCTATCAAATAAAAGGATTTTCTGCTGTCAATGATCAGTTTATGTAAACATCTATATTTTCCATTCAATTCAATAAAGATTTCAATTGGGGTTTCAACATTAAGTGTTGCATGTGCTAGTCTAGTGTTTGCATGTGAATATAAAAATCAGAATTCAGAAATTTCCCAGAAAAGGTTTACAGAAAAATCCAAAATTGTTGTTTTTTTTTCCAAAAAGGGACATAACATTTTTATACTAATCATCCTTATATCCTCAACAAGATTTCTGAGCTTCCAATTCCCAAGAAATTTTCTGCACTTGAATCAGAGATAGTTAACAGAATCTGAGAGCAATTTCAATAAGGCCAAATTCATATTCTTTTTCCAGCCTTGCCATATCCCTATGGATTTCACCACATTATTGAATTGTATTCCCAACGCATTGTGGTATCACGCAATAGAATCCCTACGAGACTCGAGGGTAATCCCACCAATTCCCACTTGGCCCAATTCCCCTTATAGGCCGTGTTGGAATTTATTTTGACCAAGCCTTCCTCCGAAGTAATCATTCTTTGTCGATCACTTTCATAGCTTCCCCTTTAATGGGGATTTAATATCATTCTTAACTATTTACTTTTCATATTCTTATTTACCATTATTATTATTATAATATTCACTATTGTTAGGAATATAACATGAAACTCAAAAAGGATCATCAAAACAGCAATGAAATTTTATAGTACCATACAACCTATTATCAAATATGAAATATTTCTTATAAAGGGAAAAGGAAAGAAAGAAATTATGTTAATGCCCTCAGATGACTAAACGTAGGTCCATGGGACTCAAAAAGTAAATTCAGTTACAATAGATAAAGGCTAGGGTTAAAAAGACCCTAACTGGTATCAAGACTGATGGTGCACCTGTCCAAGGTCATTTAGAATAACAAGATAAACTAGCAACAGCAACATACAGATCAAAATGATAGTTTCCTTTTGAAAAGTTTCGCCTCACAAGTTGAATCCCATAAATCACATTAGGAGGTCCTTGAAAAAAACAAGCGTACCAGGATTTTTTCAAAATCGCACCAAGAACTTGCATCAAATGAGCTTCAAAGCACTCCCATAGATCCTTAATGGCCAAAACATTTGAATATTTTTCCGTCATTATTTGAGAATTTTCTTTGTTGCATGCCAAATGAGACAGGACTCTGAAATTCAAACCCTCTTTCTCAGCTGCAGCAATAAGATAAGGAAGTTGTCCTGAACCTTCAACTGTAACAGAAATTTTACAGACATGTTGTTTTTTCTGCGAATAGTGAACACAGTAACATTAAAATGATTTGCTACTTGATAACATACACTGACTTATTTTCTTTGCAAATTGGGTAAATCTCAGTTTATGAAAGAATTTCAAAGAAGCAGCATTTAAAAACGTCACATATACAAATGCTCGAAACTGTACATTCTACGTAATATTGAATGTTTGGATGGGAGTGAAGTTTGATTATAAATTTAATGATAGAAATTCACCAATGCATTCCGATGCAGAATAAATACCCATTGCGAAGAATCAATTAAATATCAAGTGATTTGAATTATTCAGAGTTATAGTAATGAATGATATGGGAACACCATTTGAAAAGAATAATATTGTTATGCATTTATTATTTTCCTCCAGGGAGTGTACATTTTATCCCCATCGTATGATGTACTTCGGGTGTCTACAAAAGAAGCTCCCATATATAATCTTTAAAATGTTGATACAAATCCTCCTCTCTGCAATTATTTCCAAAAAATCCTATTTCTGAATATTATTTTGATTACATCTGGGAGAACTATTAAAAAAAATTACACTTAGAGAATTAGTTTCCAGGCATTGATGAAGCTCTTTCCTATAAAAAAGTTCTTTTGACTTTCCTTTTCTCATGTGCCCATGGAAAGAAACAAAGCTGCAAACTTGAATGCAAAGAATGCTGTATTGTTAGTCACTCAGCTAAGAGGACTTGAAACCTTAACTAAGGATATGATCAACCTTAAAAGTATTAAAAAAATTATTTTTTATAACAGGTTGAATGTCAGTTTTCCTCATGCTTAGTTTTTATAAGGGGAAGCTAACCATAAAGATGGAAGTCAGATCTGATTTGACCTTACCCTTCTGCTACATTAATTCTCTCAATCACGACACCTGGATTTCCTTATGCAGGATTCATGCAAGCCATTTGGTGATCTCAAATGCACAAGCATGATGGTCGAAGGAAGGAATCCGGATGACCATGTGATTAAGGATGACTTAGAGGGAAAAGGATGCAGACAGGAATTAGTGGGGCAAGTGAATGGCTGCCTTACTCGCCAGCGGTGTCACACTTCCTTCACTCTCAATGACATTTGCAGACACAAAAGACTCTTTATTGATATCATCATATCAGCTGTGTCACAAAGATTACACACACACACACACTTACTCTCCCTTTCATTATGACTATGAAGAAGACTTCCTCAGTCCAATGACTGGGTTACAATGAGCATACATCTATCTCAGCAGGCTCTTAGCTCTATGTTCTCACTCTTCAAGCTTCTCTAAGCTCTCTCTATGTTCTGCTATGCTCTGGAGTTGGACCCCTCTTCTCTCCCACTTGCTTGATCTTTTTTCCTCTTCCTTGGATGATCTGAAGTGACTCTCCAACTTTTCCAAAACTATCGTTGAATCATGGTGCCCTGACACTAACATCCTCCCACACCTTTCGAGCTCCCTCTATCTTGGAAAATGGTCCACATATCATGTTTGTTTGATTTGGGCAGTGCTTTACATGTTTGCTCAATGCAGGCAAAAACTGCCAGTTGCTACAAACTCGCAGTTGCGTAACCACCACTTGCACGAAGCAATGGTTTCGAAACCACGGGCTGCATGAAGCATCAGTTTCATCATGCTCCCACCAAAAGGTCATTTTGACCAATGGGACATAACTGAAAGCATCCTTCCTACACTTCCTTGTCTTGTGGCACTCTTAATGATGTTCTTCGGCTCGAGACAAAAGTCGCAAGAGACAACAAGTCACACAGCATTGTTGCAAGAGACAACAAGTCACACAATTCAAAACAAATGTGCACAATTGTGCACAAGAAACCGAACCCATGCTTTTGGATGATGAAAGATAGTTTGTGAAACCAAATGCACCTGCGTCAGAAAAAATGATTTACTACTAGCAGCATTGGTAAAAAATGAACAAGTAGATATGGTGCTCACAACAATTAACCAGCATAAAAAACCATTTTCGGATTACCCTCCCTTGTTTTGTTTCTTTGCTTTCACTTTTCTATTTTTGTATTTAGTTACTTTCATAGGTCCTTTTACCCTAGTTCTTCTCTAATGTAACTACTTATACTATTAACATTGCCCTACTTTGGTCATTTGTGGACGTTAACATTGTTTCCTTCCTCCTTTTTTTTCTTTCAGTTCTCAAAGATGAGCTTTGACATTTTACTAAAAGGGTGAAAGAACATCAAGAAGAAAAAATCGCAAAAGCTCTTCTACAATATCTAGATAAAAACCTCATGGTACAATTTTGGGCCAAGACCTAGATACATGACTAAAAATTCAAACTAACTTTGTGAATGGCAATGTACCCAAAGAAAAAAAGAGAAATATCGGAATGTCCTTCAACATTGAGTTATATGCCTTGGGCAGCAAGATGGAAGGAGAAACAACCCATGGAAGAGAAAAATGAAATTGGAATGAACCCTATGAGGCCCAATGTATGCACTGTTCTAGAAGGAAACCATGGTTGATGAATATAGAAAAAATATTCAAGTTCTAGATCCAAGGCCAAACTATCCCTGGAGCTAATATGCAACATTTACATATCAAACCTATGGTCAAACTTAAGTGTTAAGGTAATAAGTTTTTATCTTGACTCGAGAAATTTTTCTTATATACCCAGAGGTCAGGAAGTAAGATTGTATGAACTTAGATGTAACTTACTCAAGTAGAAGAGCATATTCATCTGATATGAAGACTCAGGGGGAAGTAGAATTTTCACAACACACAAACTCTGACAAGATTTTCACAACCCACCCCTTCACCCCAAAATTCTTTCCATACATGCTCCAAGCCTTGGCCTAAGGGTTGTTTGTGCCTATAGTCCTAAAAAAAATTAATTGGATGAAGATTTGAGTCTTTCTGTAGTCAACCCCACAACTGACAGACATACTACAACACCATTATGCTTTTCAAACAACAAGTCATATTCATGGACCCATAAAGGGGAACCATCCATATATATCACTAACATTACTGACTTTGGCTTCCTTGACACACTTCATTTTTTTGCGTCCATCAAGCATGAGGACCTTATTATTATTCTTTTAAATCGGAAAATTAAATGGGTGACAAAATAACATGAGAGAGATGACCAACCATCTGCCAACTAACCTTTAGCAAGGTTAATTAATGCACTCTCCCTTATTACTAACTTTTGTAAAACACAACGTTACATTTTAACATTTTGTATTTATTTCCTATGTCAATGTACTTTTATAATATAAATACATGACTTACATATGTCATTAAACTATATTAGTAATGATTAGTTTAAGTATACCAATGTTTAGTTCTTCAAAACATATCGGAATTACTTATTACTGAATTTAAACTAAAATATTGTTATTTCTAAGTGCTTTGCATGAGATATCAATGTTCGTGAGAAGGGAGAATGTTGTTCCAAAATGAGAATTAGTTATAGTTTTTCTTAATTTTGTGTTCTCTAAATCAAAAGTAATTAGAGATTTATAATTTTGATCTATACATTGAATTAGAAAGTGAAACCTTGCAATAACATAAAAATAAACATATTGGATTTCAAATTTCTTATTTTACATATAGAATTTGATACCCATGAAATTGTAAAAAAGAAAACAAAAAAAAAAAAAAAAATTGCTTTAATTGTTGAGAAAAGTATCCCAGCTAAATTCAAAATTATAGAATTTAATTTAAAAAGCAACTTATCTAACTTTAAAGCACAGCTTATCCTAACTAAATTTAAATTTCCTTAATTAAGAAGCAACTTGTCTAACTAAAGACCAAGAGTCACTTTCATTTAATTAAAAGCAACCTTTTCCAAACTGAAGTGACTTTTAAAACCTAAAAACGAACCAGAGTACAAAAAATTCACTTTGAATAACACGCGTTACCTCTATACAAAAATATTACACTTCTTGTCCATAAAGTGTTTAATTAAGTTATGGAGTGTTTTTGACTAATTTTGGAGTAGCAGACATGTCAATTGTGAATTCTAGAGTGATTTGGTTTGTTGCCATAATAGTTGTGGGTGAGACTAGACTTATTACAATGAATTTGATCTATAGATTGCATTTTTCTTAATGAATCTAGATTTTACATTATTTTTTGTGTATAGTTGACTATGACTTGATAAATTGGCTACTTTTTGTTCATTGAATAAATTTTTCTAGTAATTAAACGGCTACATGACCTTTTTTTGGTTTGTTATAATGAAAAATAGACTTTTCTTCTTGGTGGTTAATTTTAAATATTATGTAGAATATTTAGTCAATAGAATAAAATAAACAATATTAGATTTGAAGAGAGATTTCACTAAAAAAAATGAGAGATTAGGTTATAATAACAAATAACTTGTTCGTATGCAAGGCCATCTAAGCTTTAATTTTGATAAATTATAGGCATTAATATAATTTGGATTCACATGGAATGCGTTAAAGGCATGTAGAGAAGCTATTTGGACATAGCCAATCAAAAAATTAATAATTTGACGGACAACATTTGCACGGTTAATGATCAGTTGAATATTTTAATAATTAAAATTAGAATAATTTTCTAACTTGAAATGTATAGTTAAACATATACATATTACACATCCTTACATGATATAGAATGTGTAGTTGATCACCTACATAAGATTTTGCCCAATAACACATGATGCCAATCAGGAAAAACTTTGCATCCAGTGGTGCAACTGTTCGTATAAATACATATGAGTTATATATATGAGAGTCAAATTAACTATTCTAATAGTAGATATACCAATGTCTAATTCATCAAAACATATCTGAATTAATTTTTACTGAGTTCAATCTGATAATATTGTTGTTCCTAAGTACTTCGCTTGATAAATCAACATTAGCAGGGTAAGAATGTTTGCCAATGGAAAACAAAACAGCATCAATGAAACGAAAAACCATTTTAAAAAGATGAATACAACTCACATCAACATAAACACAATTCATACCCTACAAAAACCATATCAAATGAGAACTCCAGCAAATATGGGGTTTTGCCTCCTTTCCAATCAACAGTCATGAAAGATTACAAATCAAGCTCAACCATGGAGCATCCAAAGACCATTTCTGGGATTTCAACAACACCTCTACAATGACCTTCACACTGGCTCTGCAATGAAACACTACACAAACTGACAAGTGCACACTTCTTAAACTGTTGAAATTTCTATTGAACTCTAGATGCATACCCAATGGCTTATCCACAAATATTTATACTTGTATAAGATATCAAACTACCGCATATGGGATTGGAACCGACCTTTCTTCCCTTCTAGGCAGTTCTCCTTCTAGTATTGATGTATCTAGATAAATTCACTCAATAACAAACCCATCTAGATAAGTTTTGATGTGTCTAGTAACTGTCAAACCCGTCCGGATGAATTTGGACAAGTATGGCAGCTGACAAACCTATCGGGAAGACCTTAGGGTTTGTTGAGGGTCCAAACATTCTTCAGGGCCTTTGTATTAGTCAAATTCTGCTCCCATCACTAACTATCTTCAACCCCTTTAAACCTTCTCGCCATGTCATTTCATCTTTGACTAATATTTTGAAGTGTGTCTTGTCTGAGTTTGAATACGTCTTCCATCATTTTTTTTGAATTGAACTGATCGGTTTTGGATCACCTTCACAAATGGAAATATTTTGACCCCAAAAGTTTAGTTAATTAAGAGATGAGTGTGTAATTCTTTCACTTTCTCCTTGGTGAATCATCTAGCCTTGTGTGGCATCTGCCCCTTCAATACAGACTGCCAATGCCCCTGCACTCCTCTTCTAGTTGTCCCCACCTTCTGCAATACCATATCTTATTTCAATTCTTCTTGTGCATTTGTTGCAAAGTCTTCAATTGACGGCAACAATAGACTTCCTTCTTTACCTAGCATAGAAAGCTTGAAGTGATGTAAGCTCTCAACATATACCAACCAAATAAATCTTCACTTATGGAGGCAAGCTTAGTTTGAAAGCATTAACATCCATTTATCTATGAACTCAAAATAGCCATAGCTTATCGGCTGAAGCTCCATAGCTTGCCCTAAGAGTCTGTCTTTGCTTAAGTAAAGCCATGCCTTATCCCCAACTTGAAATTTGTGCTCAAATTACTAATCATAGCGAGCTTTGTACTTAGCTTGAGACTCCTTGAGTTTCTTTGGAACTTGAAGATGGATTTGCTCAACTTTTTCAATGAATTTTTCAGCCCTCGATTTTTGATTTGGCCTATTTTTCATTCTCTCTTGACTGCCACAAAACAACATCAAAAAGATTAGGTAGCAAATACACAAAAGATATTTCAAACCAAGATTTATTGATAGACGTTTGCACAACCCTATTGTATGAATGTTGAGAGTATGTCAAATTCTCATCCCAAGTCTTTGGATATCTTCTGTTATACCCCTTTAATGGCTGCACTAATATTTTATTTACTACTTCAGTTTGGACACCTATTTGTGTATGAAAAGTAATAAACCTCTTCAACTTGGTGTCCATCCTTTACTGCAAAGTATTCCATAACCCAATAAAACATATCATCTTTGTCTAAAACAATTTCGTTACGCAAACCGAAAGTAACACAAACATTAGAGAAAAACAATTTAGCTGCTTCACAGCATTCCTGCAAGGAAAATCTCTTGCATATTTTGCTAAAAGGGTCTACTATAGCAGAAAGATATTCACAGAACTTTCTTCACAAAGGAAAACCCCTACATGTTCATAGAAATGTTTTTTCGTGATATTGTGGGAACTGGAAATGACATATACAAACTCGATCTCCTATTACTTGGCTTGCCAGTGCTACACAAAACACATACCCTTATAAACTTTGAGGTTACATATGCAGACCGACAGTTTTGCCTGTGGTGACGGCAAAAGTAAAGTAATTTCCCAAATCATAATTTTCTGAAATGTGGAGCATTTTCCAAAACAGAGGGAGCTTGAAGAGTCACTGCATCTTGTCAGAACAATCAAGTGAGATCCGGCTCAATTGGTTGGAGCTAAGAAGAGGCAGGTTCAATTAGTTCCAACTTCATGAGAAGCCAAGGAGAGAGGCTCCAGACAAAGAGAGAGAAGCAGAAGCTTGAGAATCTTGTTACGCTGATGTATGTCCAGAACAGAGAGTGTAACCAGTCCATGACAGACTGAGATGATAGCTGTCTTCTTCATAGTTCAGTGAGGGAAGTGTGTGTGTAATCAAATCCATGTAATCTTTGTCATTCATTTAAAAAAAAGAATTTTCAAGTCTGAGTCTTGTGTCTGGTTGTGTGTGTCCTTTGGTGAGTGTAAGCCCCAATTGCGGAGTAAGGCAGCTATTCAGTTGTTATCAGAACAAGAGTTTGCCTTGTCAGGTTGAGTGTGTGAGGCTCTAGTTGATTGAATTGCAGGTTGAGAAAGAAAAACCTGTATGGTTGTCATTTTTTAGAGTTGTGAGTAGTCATGGCACACAGAGGAATACCTCTTGGAGGTGAAAGGGCACCAAAAGTCGCAGACTTGGCAGAGATGCTAAAAGGAATCCAAGTGAGGTTGGATAAAATGAAGACTCTACAAAGAAGAGGAACTACAGTTGCATATTTGAGTGATGATGGAGGAGGAACTCAAGAGATTCAGGATGAAGAGATAGTAGATAAACCTGGGGACAAATTTCTAAAGGCCATTGCAAAGATGGGTAGAAAGCCTACTAAGTTGGACTCCCCTAATTATGGAGGAAGTTTATGCCTTGAGGATTTTCTTGATTGGATCACGGAGTTGCAGAAGTATTTTGACTATGAGTCAATGGAGGGCCCCAAGAAAGTGAAGTTTGCTTGCATAAAGTTGAAGGGACATGCATCCTTGTCGTGGGCTCATATGCAGCTGGAAAGGGAGATAAGAAGCAAAAACAAAATCAAGACTTGGGATAGAATGGTTGCAAAGCTAAAAGGTAAGTTTTTACCTTCTGATTATCAACTGATTTTATTCAAGAAGCTGTAGAATTTAAGACAGAGCAATAAGTGTAAAGGATTACACAAAGGAGTTTTAAAAGCTCACCATCAAAGCTGGTCATATTGAAGATGATCAAGAAAAGAGTTCAAGATATTTGAATGGTCTCCATATTTCCATTCAAGTTGATTTTTTAATGTTCAAATTGAAGTTGGTAGAAGAAGCCTATCAATGTGCATTGAAGGCAGAAGAGATGTTGTCAACAAAACCTCAAAACACATCAAGAAGTAGAGGAAGGTTCTCAAAAAGAAGAAAACAAGTAACCATGGGTTGAGGACAGCATACTAATGAAGGATAAGCTAACACTTCTAAAAATCAGAATCAAACACAAAGAGGAAGAGGGTATTTTTCAAGAGGAAAATGATACTTTGGTAGAGGAAGAGGGAGAGGATTCAAGGGTAAGAACTTCTAATGTGGAGATGTTGGACATAGAGCTTTTGAATCTCATAAAATATTTCAGAACAGCATTAGAATAAATGAGGCAAACAATCACATTGCACAATCAAATGAGTGTGATACATCCCCAAATTTCATGGAGGAACTGGAGCATGGAGAGGCTCTTATGATGAAGAGAGTGTCATTGAAACCAGCTGGAGAATAAACAAATGCAGAGAAAGAATTTATTCCGGACCATATGCAAATCGAGAGGTAAGAAACACCTACACGCTTGTGAATGATGGCAATAGGTTCACATTGAATCCATTGAAAGGAAAGAGAAGAAGAGGTAGATAACGGTCCTAAGGTCTTGTTGGTTTCTAGTAAATAGTTTTTTAAAAAGGTAAAGTAAAATACACATTTTGCTTTCATCCCAAACTAATGCAAGTTGTGATTGCAAGAGAGGTGAGTGAAATTCCACTTTAAGAGCAGAATTTGTTGAATGTCTCAGATGGATTGCCACCTAAAAGGAGCATTAGTCATCATATAGATCTAGTGCATGGATCTAGATTGTCAAACAAGGCAACATATCGGTTAACATCTATGGAGAATGAGGAGGTTAAGAAACAAGTACAAGAGCTATCGGAAAAGGGTTTAATTAGAGAGTTTGAGCCCACGTGCAGTTCCAACAGCGTTAGTACCTAAGAAAGGTGGGGAATGGCAGATGTATAAGGATTCAAGAGCCATTAACAATACCACTATAAAATACAAATTTCTATTGTCAAAGATGGATGATTTTGATGGATTGTTTGAGTAGAGCAAGGTATTTCATAAAGATAGATTTGAAGAGTGTATATCACACCAACTCAGAATTAAAGAACGTGATGAGTGGAAGACTACATTCAACACAAAGGATGGATTGTATGAGTGGTTAGTGATGCCATTTAGATTGTCAAATGCACCTAGCACATTCACGAGACTCGTAAATGAAGTGTTGAGACCTTACTTAGGTAAGTTTGTCATTGTGTATTTGAATGACATTTTGATTTTTAGTAGTACAAAAGAAGAGCATTTCTTGCATTTGAGGTCAATATTGTAAAGGTTGAAGGAAGAAAAGTTGGTAAACTTGAAGAAATGTAGCTCCATGAAGAAGAAGCTGATACATTTTGGATTTGTGAACTCATAAAATGGGTTGAAAATGGACCCCAAAAAAGTAAGAGCAATTGTGGATTGGTCATCACCTAAGAGTATGTTTGAAGCAAGAAAATTTGTTGAAAATAGACCCTGAAAAAGTAAGAGCAATTGTGGATTGGTCATCACCTAAGAGTATGTTTGAAGCAAGAAAATTTCATGGGTTAACTAGTTTCTATCAAAAGTTCATTAAAAATTCAAGCTGAATATATGCACCCATTATGAAAACAATGAAAAGTGATAGGAAAAAGTTTGAGTGGACTATTGCAGCAGAGGACGATTTTCATATTTTGAAAAAAAAAAAAAGTGACAAAACAACCGTTGTTAACATTGTCAAATTTCAACAAAGTATTTCAGGTTCATTGTGATGCTAGTAGGACAGCAATGGAAGCGGTTTTGAGTCGAGGATATATCCATTGCTTAATTTAGTCAGAAGTTGAATGAGGCAAAGCGGAAGTACTTTATTTATGATGAAGAGTTTTATGTTATGATACAATCTCTCAAGAAGTAGAGGCAATATTTGTTGCCCAAGGAGTTCATATCGTGCATGGATCATCAAAAACTACAATTCATAAACAGCCAATATTAGTTGAATCAAAAGCATATGAAGTGAATTGAATTTTTTCAAAGTTATTCATTTGTGTTGAAGCATAGAAGTGGCAAGTCAAATAAAATTGTAGATGCATTAGATACAAGATGTTTAGAATTAGATGAGAGAAGTCGTCAGGTTTGACTCGATGGAGTTGTATGAAGAAGATTTGGAGTTTCAAGATGCATGGGCAGCATGCATAAATCTAACTAGCATGGATAGAGCTCCATGGCTAGAATATTTGTTGCGGGATGGTTTGTTGTTCAAGGAACATATATTGTGTATATCTGAATGATTATGGAGGGAGAACTTGATTAGGACGAAGCATAGTGGAGGCCTAGCCGGGCATTTTGGTGTTGATGAAACATTAGTGGAGAGCATGATTAAGACGAAGCATAGGGGAGGCCTAGCTGGTCCCTTTAATGTTGATAAAATATTAGCACAGCTGAATGAAAGTTACTATTGGCCTAGGATGAGTGTTGATGTGAAAAAAATTGTTCAAGGATGTACAATTTTTCAAATGAACAATTTTTCAACATGCCAATGGCAAAAATCAAAATGCAGGTTTGTATTACCTTTTACCAATACCGGAGAGGCCATGGGAGGACATAAGCATGGATTAATGTAATGTCCCCAAATGGGACGATTTAATGCAAAAAGGGTTTTCTCCAAAATCCACAAATCTAAAAATGCAATCAACAAACCCTAGATTGCCAAACAAGCTCACAAAACCGTTAATGAGCCCTAGAAACCTTAGGCGCCAAAATAATAGGGTTTTATCTGTAAAATCCAGCCAATAACTTGTTCCAAAATAACTGAAAATGTGCAGGAAAAATTCAAAATTTAATTTTCACGAAACAAGTACCTTTTACCCGACTTTTGAAGCTCAAACACCACTTTTTTTATGGCAGAAAATTGTGATTAATTATCAAAATTAAAACTGCTACTATGAGTGAATTTCCTCTTCAAACCCTTGCCAAAAATTTTGCCACGAACCCTCAAAAATTACCAGGAAATTACAGCGACTTATTTCGAGCATAGAAATAGCCAAATAATTAAATAATAATTCTAAAAATTATTATTTAATTTTCTCCTTCAAACCCTTCACAAAATCGTCCAAAACATCACACCAATAATTAGAAAATTATCAAATAAAATCAAATTATTTAATTTGCAAATTTTAGATCAAATGAAGCCTCTAAACCCTAGATCCAAGCTCCCCAAGTGGTTCGTTCCAGTTGCAAAAATAGTATAATAAATTAAAAAGCTTAACATGCAAGAAAAAGACCACGAAACACTCACAAAAATCCATACAAAGCCTCCAAAGTAATTCGCCCCACTCCTTTCAGGGAAGAACAAGATCTCCTTTAGCAAAAGGTGGTGTTAAAGGACACCTTTTAGATTAATCAATTACCAACAATAACAAACCTTTATTGAGCATGCATCCCAATAGTTTTCTTCAAGCATGAAGAACAAATTATCAAATTCAGCATATCCTCCATTGTAGTCTTCGTCATATATTTATAACTTCCAAAGAAGGTGAACCACTTTAGGAAAATAAAACATCTTTTTTTTCCCTTGCTTTAGCTCCCATGCCAACATCTCCTTTTTGAATAATATATTAATTAGTTGCCTTAATTTTAAAATAGTAATTAAAATTACTTTATGGCAAATAAATTAATAATTAATTCATTTAAGCACTTTAGTGGTAAAAACACTTTTTAAATATTATATTAATTAAATAATAATTGACTTATGATAAAAATCATTATTTCGACAATTAATAAATAAATAATAAAATATAATCCCCCAAAAAGGCTCCTTTAGTCTATGGAGAAATAGACTAAAGGTCTTCAATATATGTTTAATCATGATGTGGAAATGGGGACATTACAATTTCGTTCTTGAGCTGCTAGGAACACAAAGAAGTATTGACTTTATCTTCTCTATTGTTGATATATTTTTCAAGATGGCACACTTCATAGCATGTAAGAAGGCAGTGGTTCTACACATATTGCCAATTTATTTTTCAAGGAAATAGTAAGATTGCATGCTTTGCCAGAGAGAATAGTCTCGGATAAGGATAAAAAGTGTGGGCACTATTTGAGAAAGATGTGAAGAAATCTAGGCATGAGGTTGGATTTCAGTTCAACATATCATCCACAAACATATGGGAAAAGAAAGGTAGTGAATAGGTGCATCGGGAATTCGCTAAGATGTTTTCGTAGGAGACAATCCTAAACAATGGGAAACAACTTTGGCACAAGTTGAGTTTGCTTACAACAACTCATGTCAATAGAAATGCAGCAATGAGTCTTTTTAAAATTGTGTATGGTCGCCGCCATAGAGGCATAATGGAATTGAGAGATACAATAGGTAGAAAAATTAGTAAGTGTTGAAGCAGAAGATAATGCAACATGTATGCATGATATGTATGCAGAAGCGAAGAGAAGATTGGAGAATAGTGTCATGAAGTATAAGCAACATGCAGATCAGAACAAAAGAGAACAAGAGTTCCAAGTAGATGACTTAGTTTTGGCGCATTTGCATAAGGAAAGGTTCCCTAAAGGAGCGTACAACAAGCTGAAATGGAAGAAGATTGGGCCTCATAGAATTATGAAAAGATTTTCAACGAATGAATATGAAATAGAGCTATCAGATTGGGTTGCCATATCGCCTATCTTCAATGTAGCAGATTTGTACCCTTATCATGAGGGACAAACAAGTGAAGAGTAGCTAAGCTCCAATTTTTCAATTATAGATTGAAGACAACAATTGCCTAAAAAGGCAAGGGAAAATATTGAGATGGTGTTGGATACCAGAGCAGCAAGAGGACAAGAGACAAGAAGTATAAGGAAATATTTGGTTAAGTAGAAGAATAGAGCAAATGAAAATGCAACTTGGATGAGTGCATAAAAGGTTGCCAAAAACGTAAAGACAATAGAAGAGTTCACAAAAGGTTCATGAATAGAAGCTCGACCATCACATTTACCCAGGGTGTTTGATGTAATAGCATTCTTGTCAACAAAAAATTTTGCATCCACCAAAAACATAGGTCGAGGTTTGTGCACTTGTGTGCATATTTGTGTGACTTGTCGACAATCTCAGCGAGAGGACAAGGACAGTGATTGCCAAGGGCAAGGGAAAATATTGAGATGGTGTTGGATACCAGAGTCATCAAGAGGACAAGAGACAAGAAGTATAAGGAAATATTTGGTTAAGTAGAAGAATAGAGCAACTAAAAATGCTACTTTCCGAGATTGCCAAAACATAAAAACAATAAGCTCATGAACAGAAGCTCATTGATCATTCCATTTACCTGGGGTGTCTGATGTAGGAGTATTCAGGGTGACAACAAATTTCACATTGACCAAAAACATAGGTCGAGGTTTGTGCACTTGTGTGCATATTTGTGCGACTTGTCGACACTGTCGACAACATTATGCGCATCGAATAGGATCACCAGTAGTCACAAGAACAACATCAGAACTCCTACAAATCAAGAATATCAAGTAGATACAGTTTCAGTCATCTCTTAGTGGTTAATTGACCCCTTTCAAGATGGTGATGAAACAGCCGCTTAATGCAGGCAGCGATTTCAAAACTACTCATCTACATTAACTGGCAACTACGAAACAACCAGTAAGCGATACCCTACAATTTCTCCCGCGGTGAAGGCACAAGTAATGTAATTGCCCAAATCATCATTTTTAAACATGTGGACTGTTTTCCACAATAGAGGGAGCTTGAAGAGTCATTTTAGTTTGTCAAAACAGTCGGATGAGATGCAAATCAATTGGTGGGAGCTAAGAAGAGTCAATTACAGAAGCAAACTCAATTTCAACTCCATGAGTGGCAGAGGAGAGTAGATCCAAACAAAGAGAGAGAAGCAAAAGCTTGAGGATCTTGCAAGGGTGATGTATCTCCAAGATAGATAGTGTAACAAATCCATAAGAGATGGAGATGTCAGCGTTCTTCTTCATAGTTCAATGAGGGAAGTGTGTGTAATGAAAACCCTATAATCTTTGTTGTTCATTCAATAAAAAAGAGTGTTTTTGGGTTTCCAAGTCTAAGTCTTGTGTCTAGTTGTGTGTGTCCATTGTTGAGTATAAACTCGGTTGGGGAGTAAGGCAACCATTAATTTGGCCCCCCCATTCCTATCTGCATCAACCAAACCCTTCATTGCCATGGGAAAATCATTGAGTTTGTCTCTAATCACGGCTACCAATGCATCATACCACCTATCCATCTTCTTTTTGTATGACAGGGTGACCCAGTGCTTTAAGTGTGGTCCCTATATCTCTGAGCAAGGAATCCCTCCAAATGGGGCAAGGAAATGGCGCCTCCGCCATCCCTTAAAGAATATCTATCTCATCCACTGCCATCCCTTTAAGATTATATATCTCATCCACCACCATATGGATCATAATTACTCCGCATCTAAAAATTGTGCCATTCAAATGCACATTGTTTACAAGTATGATTTCCTCTACAATGTACAGCATAAAGTTGTACTACTTTTGAACCTAAAGTCCATCGGCCTACCACGATCAACTTTGTGTTGATGAGACACAAGTCCTGTTGATGCAATCTTCAAGCTTATCAATTATGCAAGTATAGCCTCATCTTTGTAAGTTCAAGTAGTTTGTCACGGGGTCCACTAGTTTGATTAATAAATGATAAAACTTATTAATAGAGATGACACCATCATCTAATTTGAAGAAAATACATAGTTTACAAGATAAGATTCAATCTTTCAGATGCTTCATATCTCAATTGTTTGATAAATGCCACCCATTCACACACTTACTGAAGAAAGGTGTCATGTTTTATTGGGATGATTAATGCTATAAATATTTTCATGAATTAAAGGACTATCTTACCAATCCACTTATTTCATCACGAGGTGCATCTTCTTTAATAAATTCTTCAAGCCGGTTACCTTGGTGATACACGCAAACGACATAAGCATATGACGGCCTACAAAATACATCCTTTCCACATGGATGCATGAGATCAAAAAACTTAACCTAATTATCAGGGTTGCCAAAAAAAGGTAACTACCACAGTTGGAGTACACCATTGTCCTCCAGTTGGGCCTTTATTGTGGCATCTTTGAGAAATAACCCATTCTTCATGTCAATATAATAGTCGGCCTATAACATGTCTTCCCACTTTTGCTACCGGTGATTGAAGTCCTCTATGATGCAATACCCTAAACACGAGATCAACACCTTACCACTTGACACGGTCTCTAGGAATCACATCGTAGGTGGTTCAAAAGGGACAATTCCCTTCCTCCTCTTAGTTGCTTGTTGGACACCTTCGTTTGTCCTTGGAACCTCCTCTTCAACTAACACGGTGTCCACACCTTTTTGGCGCCATCACTCTGCTCCATTGGTTCCTTCATCTTCAATCTTATTGGGTTAAACCCTTGTAACAGCACTTTGCCCTCCAAACCCTAACGACCTCTACTATAATGGTGGCTTACATTCACCACTTGTCCCTCACCTACAAGCCCTTGCAATGGCAACAAAAAACCCTTGTAACTCGTCACTCTTCCAGCAAATTCTATGCACCTCTAATGCTTCCTACTCAATACTCCAATCTATATTTGAATCTGATCACTAAATTCTTTGGATGCCCTAATTTTTCAACTCTAATGGCCCTTTGTTCGGCTCTTTGCTAATTGAAATCTCAAAGTGACAAATGAGGTTACCAGGGGTCATATTTATAACCCCTTTGTCTTTTAATGCTTCCACCTACCCCTTTGCCATTTGCTTTCATACTTGCACACCTTATCATGTCATAACGGTGGCATCATCTCCTATGTTACTTCCTTTGTTTTACAGCCTACACCATTTTCCCTTGTTGAATTCCCGCATCGTGCAAGCACCTTATATTTTGCATAACCCTTGCCCCACAGTTAATGTGTACCCAAATGATTGGTCACTTTTCCACGTGCGTCTACCATGCCTTTGAGTCTCTTCTCATTGACATGATTTTTCCAAGCATTTATTTATTTTCATAATACCTCCCTGCAATATTATTTGCATGGCCCTCCAGCACATTTCTTCATTGGGTTAGACATAAGGGTTTGCCTTTTATGTCTATCTTCTTCCTCCTCAAGACCCTATTTTCAAATAATTTCACTCCATCAAGAACCCTTTTCTCCCCTGCGTTTTGCGAGCAACGCCCTCATATGTCATAGTGTTTTTCATTTATTTTACATGTTGCTCATCTATGCTCAAACATAGTCATTATAGTTACTCCTACCTATGCACAAAGAAGTTATGTGCACAACTACACTTAGGGCAAAAACACCACCTTATTAATAAAAACAAAAACAAACAATTACTGAAAGCAAATAACTAAAAAATGATATGTTTTTGGTACTACATTTTCTCTTGGCAAGTGGCCTTATTGGTAGAAATCTTGGAAAGACCACTCATAGTAGCGCTTAAGCCAACTTCCATTGAAATGCCTTGTTAGCATTTCACCATCAAACAAGCACAACTTGTGTGCGCCAGTTTCTAGAATGTCTTGAATGACAAGAGGCCCATCCACTATAAGTGGAGTTTCCTTGGGTGTTTGGCATAACTTGAGTCGTAGGGTAACACTTGTGCTCCCTTGTCCAAAACCTTGTCCTTGATGTGCTTATCATGCCAACATGCCAATGTCATTTTCTTGTCTAGTTTCATTAATTTTGTGAGCCTTGCATCCAATGATTCCTTGTCATTCAAACATCCTACATTGGCCATGGGTAAAGATGGCACTATGAACTCCGCAAGCAAAATGGATCTTTTGCCAAATACCAACTAAAACTGTGTGTCTAGTCAACCTCTTTTAGGTTGTCTAGTAGGTCCATAATATTATTGAGACTGTATCGTCCCAATTCTTGTGTCCTACATCACATATCTTGGTGAGTGCAATGCCCAATATCTTATTAAATGTTGCTACCGTGTCGTTGGCTTGTGCATGATAGGGCAACGTTTTGTGGTGGGCAATCATGAACTCAGTAATACACGAACCATTTATACCAAGAAATGACCTCTATCACTGGTCAAGTTGAGGGGGCATCCATACCATCTAATGATATTTCCCAAAGGAAACTTGCAATGGTCATTGTTGTGCAGCTCTTAGTAGGAGCCGCTTCCACCCATCTTGTTAAATAATTTGTAGCCATTATGATGTAACGCATGCCACTTCTACACACAGTTAAGCTTATTGGACCTATGAAATCAACTGCTTGCTTCTCAAACAACTCCTGCACAACCACCGGTATTAAGGGCATCTCATCCAACCTTTTAGGTTTTCTAATTCTCTACCAAATGCAACAAAACCAACATGTTGGGTTGTGCTTCCTAAATCATGCCATGCCAGTGCACAAGCCATAGATACACTACTTCATACATCAACTTATCACTTAAACATGATACTTAAGCACTCCCCTAAGGCACAAAGAAATATTGTTTTAGTCGGCTAAGGAGAATCAATTCTATCATGACAGCCATTAAAGTACAAAATCAAGCATAAACACGTAGCAAGGAAACAAACATAGATGTACAGTCTAAATCATGATGAATCAATAACCAACATCCAATAACACACTACCCATATATGCCAGTAATAAGACCTAATCATTGTTTGAGCATTAATACAAAATCTTCAAGATCAACAATGGCTTCCACACCCTGCATCTATATATCTCATGCATAAATCAAGACTAGCCATCAACTCAATGCAAATTTCTCTCAATCAACTCATGAACCAACCCTTTCTAACACTATTGAAGTCAAGTAATAGAAGAGGTCAAGTACATTACATTACTATGTGTCTTCCAAGAGCAGAAGAAGAGGAATAGGAGGAAGCAATGGAAGATTAATATCCTGTAGCAGAGGCTACAGTGGAGGAGAAAATTTGTGATAGTACCTCTGCTACACTTTCAGGTGCGCCCAAATATCATCCATTTAGGGTCCGTGGAGTGTTAAAAGGACATAAGGTGATAGTTTTAATTGATAGTGGGGCAACCCACAACTTCATTAATGAGAGTTTAGTAAAACAGACAGGGCTGCCAACAGAGAACTTTCAAGGATTTAATGTTATTGTCGCAGATGGATTTACTATACCATGCACCAAGAGGGTCAAAGGCTTGGACACCACTTTTGGTAAGCACAAAGTTACTGATAATTTCTATGTAGTTGGCATAGGAGAGACAAATCTACTTTTAGGTGTACAATGGCTCCATTCCCTTGGAGAATTCACACAAAACTACAAAACCATGGAACTGAAATTTCAATCGGAAGGCAAAGAAGTTGTACTTCATGGTATGGCCAATGGGGCTCCAACATCAGTTATAGCTAGAAGCATGGAGAGAGCTTTCCGGGTAAAAGGAATATAGAGTGGGCATGCTTTATGAGTAATACATCCACATCCAGTGATAAAAGGTCTTACCATGTGGATATTCAATCCATTTTGGACAGTCATGGTACAGTTTTCAGTGATTTACCTTCAGGGCTGCCACCTAATAGAGGTTTTCAACATATTATAGAGCTGGAACCAGGGTTTAAACTTGTTATGATTACTCCTTATCGCCACCCTAGAGCTTTAAAAGAGGAAATTGAAAAGACAATCAAGGAGTTATTGGAGATGGGTCATATTCGGCCTAGTTCTAGTCCCTTTGCATCTTCTATGGTCTTGGTAAAAAAGGATGGAACCATGAAGATGTACATTGATTACCATGCCTTGAATAAGAAAACTATCAAAAATGGGTACTCGATACCCCAGATCGATGAGTTGTTGGATGAATTGCATAGAGTAGTATACTTTTTTAAAATTGACTTGAGATCCGGTTATCACCAAATCAAAGAAAGAGATGAGCATGTACACAAAACAATTTTTCGATATCATTTTGGACATTTTGAATTTTTGGTTATGCCTTTCATTATAATCAACGCTCCAACTACCTTTTAATCATGCATGAATCATGGTTTTATTGAGCAATTGAGGGAGTATGTTTTAGTGTTCTTTGATGACATTTTGGTGTACAATAAGACTTGGGAAGAGCACCTGAAACACTTGGATAGATTGTTGGGAATATTAGATCAGTATCTTTTTGGGAAAAACTCTAAGTTGAATTTGGTATGACCGAGATTTTATACTTGAGACATATCATCAATGCCCAAGGAGTACAGGTTGATCAGAAAAAGATTCAAGCCATAATTGGTTGGCCACCACCCACCACTTTGACCCAGTTGAGGGGTTTCTAGAGACTTTGCAGTTATTACAGGGGATTTGTGAAAGGGTTTTCACAACTTACCATCCCATTGACTGAATTAACAAAAAAGGGAGCTTTCAAATGGTTTGAATCAGCTCCAAACACATTTGAAATGCTCAAGGCAGTAATGAGTACTTGCCTAGAGTACTTGTTCCAGATTTCTCTATTCCTTTTGTATTAGAATGTGATGCATCAAGGGAAGGAATAGGGGCTCTTTTAATGCAAAAGGGCCAACTTATTGCCTTTGAAAGTCGGAAATTGAAAGATACAAAGTGTGGATTTTCTATACAAAGAAATGTTGGCTATCATGCATGCCTTAGCAAAATTCTGACAGTACTTGGTTTGTGGCAGATTTGTGGTCAAAACTGATCACAACAATTTGATATTTTTTCTCAACCAAATGGACTTAAATGACAGGCAACAAAAGTGAATGAGTAAGATTCAAGCTTATAATTTTGATATAGAATATGTAAAAGGTAAGAATATTGTGGTGGCAGATGCTTTATCTAGAAAGTCTTTTTTATTTTCTAAATCTGTGATCTCTGCGGATTGGAAAATGTTAATAATAGCAGAGTATGGCAAAAATGATTTCACTAATGTGATCCTTGAGAGCAAAGTACAGGATGATAGGGACAAGGTGATTGATGACCTCATCCTCTACAACGATAGGATCTATCTAGTTCCCGAATCAAAGATGAAAAGCAAAGTCTTGAACGCTGTCTATGATACACACTTGGCTGGTCACCCAGGGTATTTCAAGACTTACAAGCAAATAAGGGACAGGTTCTTTTAAAAAGGATTCAAAGGGGAAGTCCTACAATACATCAAAGAATGTATCACCTATCAACAGAATAAAGTAGAGCATGTTTTTCTAGCGGGACTGTTGCAGCCCTTGCCAATTCTGAATCAAAAGTAGAAGAGTATTTCCATGGATTTTATCACAGGACTTCCCAAATTCAAGGAGAGAGTTATATCTATGTGGAGGTTGATAGACTCAACAAATATGCTCATTTCTTTGCCATTCCTACTAAGTTTAAGGCTTCTCATGTTGCTGATTTATTTTTTTTAAAAGGATTCAAACTATATGGTTTGCCTAAGAACATTGTAAATGACAGAGCATGCCAGTTCCTTAGTTTGTTTTGACAAGAATTCTTTCATTTGGCAGGGAAAAAATTGACACCAAGCACCAGCTACCACCCACAAACAGATAAGCAAATTAAAATTGTTAATAAATGGCTTGCAAGTTACTTGAGAAATTATGTGGCAGGACAGCAATCAACGTGGGTTAAATGGCTTTATATGGGAGAGCATTGCTACAATACCACTTATCACATGTCCATTGGTATGTCACCTTTCAAAGCTCTATATGGGTATGATGCTCTTTCATTTTTTGATTTGGTTATTGTTGATAGTAGAGTGCCAGGGGCACGGGACTTGGTTGTTCAAAGCCAAGATATATCGGCAGTGTTGCGAGGAGATGCATCTCCCACCCCCTGGGACGCATCTCTGGTTCTGGGACACGTTTCGAGTATGGGAGACAGATACAGAGATGCCTCCCATGCCTAGAGATGTCTCCCTACATGTCCCTGCATCTCCAACACATCCCTAGATGGGAAAATCGCGTCTCCCTTGCTTATTAAAAACCCTAAATTGATTATAGTCTTCAATTTAGAGACTATTAAATAAACGACCGACAATACCTAGTAACTTGGTAAGTTTTTTTTTTCTTTACAGTTTACTTTAATAGTAATATTGTATTAGCCTTTAGGTTTTTAATATTTATTTTATAATTTTTATTTAAATGTTTAATTTTTAATATTTATTTTATAATTTTTATTTAAATGTTTAATAATTACTACGAGTATGTTTAATAAATATTTTTAGGTTTAGTATTAATATTTTAATATTTAATAATGTTTAATAATTTTTATTTTTATTTTTAAATGTTTTAAAAATTAAGTTTTTAATATTTAATTTTATGCATTGTTTATAATTATTTTAAATATTTACTATTTTATTATTTAATAAATTAATATTTATAATTTTATTATTTAATGATTATTATAATATTATTTATTGTTTTAATTTTAATTTTAAAGTGTTATATTTTTTAATTATTCTATGTGATCATGATGTTGTTAACTTATAATTTATTTTTATTTATTTAATTTTTAATAATTTATTTAATTTTAGTTTACGTTTTTAAATTTAACAATATTTTATTTTAATTTTTTTTAATAAATTTTAAATTATAATTACTAATTTTTATTTTATTTTATTTTCTAGAATGTTAGGAGAACTAAGGACGCTTTGTATCCATAGTGGAAGTGTTGCGATCATGTTTGCAAAGGGCATGGGGGAACCGCTGATATCACTTGCAAGCTTTATGGGAAGGCCTTTCAAGGAACTTACACAAGAGTGAAGGCTCATTTTTTCCAAACAAAGGGAAAAGGGGTTGAACCTTGTTCAAATGAGGAAGCACGGTTGGAAGTGATGAGAGAACAAGATAGAGTTGACGGTAATTGTCTCCTTTAAGCTCTCACACATCAATCATAGATTGAAATCAAAGTCGCCATGTCATACCAACAACAAAAACAGTATCAAAGATGTGTCTTTTGGGCAGGCGATAGAGGATGTGAAGTTTTCTTGCAAGAGATCACACATTGGCAGTTCCAATCCCACTAGAAGCATGTTCGATGTGCATGATCAAGACGCGACGGAGGCAACAATTGCACGCTTCTTCTATGCGAATGGCATTCCATTCAATTTTGCTCAATCACCTTATTATGAGGAGATGGTTCATGCTATCAACATTGGGCCGATGGGGTATAAATCACCCAGTTATGAGAAGCTTCACACATCTCTTATTGACAGAAAAACAAGGATAGAACAGAAACAACACCAATCAAAAAGGTGTAGTCTACATAGGGATGTAGCATTATGATGGACAACTGGACTGATACAAGAAACCAACCTCTTCTGAACATTATGGTAACTTGCTCCAAAGGCCCCTATTTTTTTAAGACTATCGATTGTTCTAGTCAAAAGAAAAATGCAGAGTTCCTTGAGAAGCAATTATGTGATGCAATTGATGAGGTGGGGGCATCGCACGTGGTCCAAGTTATTACAGACGTTGCTCCAGTTTGTAAAGCAACTGACTTATTGGTGCAAAAAAAATACAAACATGTATTTTGGACGCCATGTTGCGTGCACGCATTGAATAATGCCCTCAAAGACATTGGCAAGTTTCAGTGGGTTTTTGAGCTTATTGAGAAGGGCCGAAAAATAAAAATGTTCATATGCAATCATCACCACACAGGGTATTTATAGAAGATTTGCCAAGGTGGAACTTCTCAAACCTATAGATGCACGGTTTGCTTCATTCTTCATATTGTTTGACCGTCATGCTGTCAAAGGGACCTTGTATTCCACTGTAGTTAGTGGTGCATGGGCAGGTTGGAGACAATCTACATTAAAGACTGCAGTTGAGGTGAGGCAGATGGTCCTTGATGACCACGTTTGAACTGATGTGAAATTTATTGTTGACTTCATTAAGCCCATTTGTGAGGTCATTTGTTTTGTTGATTCAGACAAGCCATGTTTGGGGGAGGTTTATGAAGAAATTGATTCTATGTGTGAGAATCAGAAAAATCGAACTCAAGGGATCCTTCTTTAAATCCTTTGATTGAGAAAAAGATACATGGAAGATGGAACAAGCTTAACACACCTCTACATTGTGTTGCTTACACTTTGAATCCAAAGTGGTATGATACAGAGGTCACCAAGAAAAGGGCTCCATATGAAGACAGAGAAGTAATGAAATAATTTTGAATTGCAGTAAAAACGATTTATGATCAAGGAGAGGAAGCTTTTTGTATAAGGACTTAGTGGAACATGTTTTCACGTGATCGTGGACAATTTTCTACAGTGAAGGCTCTCTATGATATGCATGTGAAGAAAGACCCAATAGAGTGGTGGTGGAACCATAGCAGTGAAACCCCTGAATTGCAATCATTTGCAATACGATTACTCTCACAAGTAGCAAGTTCATCATCTTGTGAGAGGAATTGGAGTACTTACGGTTTCATTCATTCATTGAAGAGGAACCAACTAGGGTCAAAGAAGGCAGAGAACCTAGTGTACATTCATAGCACACTTTGTCTTATTTCTCATGTAGACCCAGGGTACAAGGAAGGTCCTTCAGCAAAATAGCACCACATTCCACCTGATGGAGCAGCAAACATATCCTTGGAAGATGATATGCTTGAGGCAAATAGCCTCAACGATTTGCCCCCTATTATATTACCTGCAGATGAGCCACAACTTGAGAGTGATACCTATCTAGACAGAATCTTGGAGGACCTAGAGGATATAATTGATGTGACAGTTGATCCTATTGTATCGGATCAGATATGATCCAAGTTCACATGTGTTTTTTGTTTTTTGCATGCCTATCTTTCGGCATTTCATTGTATATGATGACCCTTAAGCTTAATATGATGAGATATTCATTCAATCAAGATCTTTGGTTGGCTTGTATTATATTTATGTATATTGCTAGTATTGGCATTGCAATAGTATAAATTTCTTTTAATTTTACATACTATATATAATTATTAATATTATATATATATATATATATATATATATATATAATATTAAATAATATATATATTGCTGTCTCCCCCTACCCCTGACTCCTATTTTTCAAAAAAATTTGTGCCGGTACCTGTACCTGTCTCCCCGTATATGTACCCATACCCGTCTCCTGGCAACTATGCATATTGGGTATGCTTAAAGAAAACATTTAGCATGCGCAAAACCAGCAGAAATTATATGCATATCAACACCGTACAAAGAGAAATTTTGAGGTGGGAGACATGATTTTCTTAATGTTGCAGCCATACAAACAATCTACTATCAAGAAGAGTGGAGTTGAGACGCTGAAACCCCATTTTTAAGGGTCATCAGAAGGATTGGGGAGGTTGACTACAAACTTGACCTACCAGAGCATAGCAGAATACATAATGTTTTCCATGTATCATGCCTCAAAAAGGCATTGGGACATGTCATTCCTTCCATTGAGTTTCCTCCCTTAGATGATGAAGACAAACTCATCTTGGTTCTTGAAGCTATATTGGATGTCATGAAAAATAAATTAACGAACAGAACTATCACAGAGTATTTGGTGCATTGGAAGAATCTATCAACAGAGAATGCTACTTGGGAGGGTGCAAAAAATCTTGAGCATCCCAATTTGCAATTGCTTGTGGGCAAGCAATTCTGGGAAGGGAGGACTATAATATCCCCTTTCTCGAATTAATGAAATCAAAAGACCCATAGCCTATCTTTATTTTCCATAAGCTAAAGGAGGGGTTTTAAAAGGGAGAAATAATCTAATAATTTAAGTTATAACTTTGAAAAATGTCACTTAATTTATTATTATTGAATAGGGCTAAAAATAAATATTGGATACATGGCCAAAAAGTAATTAATATTCATAAGTTGAAAAAAAGTGAATATTTAATTTCATTTTTTTTAAATCCTTTAGCGTTGGAATGGAAAAGTGAATAATAAAGGAATTGGGTGAAAAAGAAAATCATTATACAAACACCCAAACAAAAACCAACACCCTTTTTCTAAAGGAAAAGCTTGCAGCTTCAACGCTACATCTAAGGACGAAAACCCTCAGATTTGCAGGTAGGAGGACGAAACCCCTCATTACCAATTGAGGATTCCACCTGGGAATCACGTTTGTGTTACCAAGTTTAGGAAAGATAAGTTTTAGAGCCCTATTCAACAAGGGCATCACACTTCAAGAAACAAAAAAAAAGTGCACTATGGATCTGTACAACATCCATACCGTCGTTTTCTGTCGAACTAGGCAGCATCGCAACACATCAGGTTGTCATACGTTTTGAAGTTTATTCAGCAAGGGTTTCAACAAAACATTTTGCCTTATGCATTTTCAGGTTATGTCAGATTTGAATTAAATAACAAAATAAGGATTTCACGGCAAATTCAGAATTGTTTATATTTATTCAAAAAGGTTTATTTCATATTTTGTGACTCTATCAAACTACCATGATGACACTTTACCCTTTTGATTTAGGCAATCCTATAATGAAATCCATGGAGAACTCCCATAGTTAGCTAGGTATAGATAAAGGTTGCAAAAACCCAGAGTCCTAATTGTCTCACTCATAGTTCAACTACTCGGCAAGTTGCCATGTACTCGTAGTTTTTTTTATCAAGGGAGTTTTTGTTGTTTAAACTCGCAAGTCTACCTGGGCAAGTTTTGGCGAGTTTCAATGCAGAACTCGTGACGAGTACTCAGCGAGTCCGACCCTACAACTCATCATACATGGTTTGGATGTTGCATTTGCTTCTTTTTAAGCCCACAAGCCCACATATTTTCATCACACAGTAACTAAACTGTGTAGGGTGAGGAGACCCCCTTGTGCACACAAGGCGAGATTGTTGATTTCGAGAGGCAAGCTATGGAGGGTGTAGGCAGTGGTATAGTAGAAGCAAGAGAGATTGGATTGAATGGCATTCGTGTAGATGATGTTGAACATGAGGCAAAGGAGTCACTACCATCTAGTACCAAGCTAGAGCCATAGGCGCAACCTTCTAGCTAGAGTGAGGAGCCACAATGGAGTGCGAGGACTAGACCCTCTCCCCAATTTTTCACTAGAACGGGGAAGAGGAAATTGTAAATTATTGTAATTTATAACTTGCATGGAAATGTAATTTATGATGATGATTTTCAATGACAAACATCATAAATTCATAATTATAAGTTATAATAGTTATCAATTGGCTGTTGTATTCACATGATGTTGCAATTTCGTACTCTTTGGATCCAAATCTAATAAAAAACACTTCCCCAACATTTTACAAACTCATTTGATACAGTTTGTAACTATATTTTGTATAAAATTTATGTTTTTTCAGTAAAGTTAAGAATTTTTTTTGAGTTGTCGAGTTTTTGCTGAGTCGAAAAAAATTTGGTTTGTCAAGTCCAAGTATGAGAACTATGGGACTCTCACATTTGTTTCACTGACACACCAAACATTCTACCACAAATTTATGTACATCACCTTTGAGCCCATCCCAAAACAAATCATGCTCGATCCTACGATAAGCCTTCAAGAATCTTGAATGTCCACCCACCAGAGAAGGCATGGAACTCCACAAGAAACTTATGCTTAAGGCTCAAATTTTTGAATAGGTATGCCCATACTTGTACCATAGGGAGCCCCCTTTCCACAAATAGATATATGAACTACATGGATCTTGCTGAAGTTGGTGAATAAGATTTTGTGTTTTTGTGTCCTACTACCACTCGAATCTTGCCTCATCCACCCAATTTGACTAAAAATATGGCATGGCACACAATAATGCCTATGTGCTTTCATCTCTCCTGGGCCATGCATCTTCCATTACTTTATCCTACCATTTCTTATAGATGAACTCAAAGTCATACCCTAACATCTTCGTGACCCATTTTTGTTGCTTTTCTGATGATATCCTTTGTTCTAGAAAGTATTCAGACTATCATAATCCATCTTCACCTTAAAGTGGCTTCCCATTAGATAAGGCCTCTATTGCTTGACTACATGAAGAATAGCCATAGGACATTCTTACATTTAAGTTAGTGACATTCAAAATCAATGGGTATGCCATCTTGCATGAGGAATGTAGCGATACCATGCTCCAACGCATCACATTCTACGATGAAGGTCTTGGAAAAATCAAAAGTGGCCAAAATTGGAGTGGTGCACATGGCCTCCTTAAGCTTCTCGAATGCCCTAGTCGTTGCCTCATTACAATGGAATGAGTCCTTTTTCAAGAGAGTTAAAAGTGGTGTTGCTATGCTGCCATATTTTTTGGCAAACCTAAAATAGCATCCAGTAACTCTCAAGAATTTGCATAGGTTCTTGAGGGTTCTAGATACTTGCCACTCCAGTATGGCCTCGATCTTGTGAGGATCCACCTTGACTCTTTCATGAGAGACAATGTGACCCAAGTACTCCACCTCTTTGACCACAAAAGCACACTTATAAGGCTTCACATAAAGCTGATGTTGCATGAGAGTTTGAAAAATTTGATCAACGTGGTTTAGATGTTCCTCCCACATTTTTTTGTAGATTAATATTGTTGGAATAATTGTCATTGATGTCAAAGGAATTGTAACGGATATGAATGGAAATGTCAAACGGAATTGTTGTCGGAAGTCAACGGAATTATTGTCGAAAATGAACGGAATTGTTGCCGGAAGTGAACGGAAATGTCGACGGAAGTGAACGGAATTGTCGCCGGAAGTGAACGAAAATGTCGACGGAAGTGAACGGAATTGTCGACCTTGGCCGACCTATTGGGAGGAGTTGTGACCGTTCGAATGGACCTTTTCACTTGAAGAGGCATGACCTTAATTTGTCGCTTTCCGTGGGTTATAAATAAGTGCATAACGAATGGCAAAAGTGTAAATTCGAAAGTTGAAGATATAAAAGAAGAGCAGAATTTTTAAAGACAAATTTTTGTGAGAATATTAAAAAGAAAAACCCAGCAAGTATAAGGAAGAGTATAGCAGCGAAAACACTCAAGTGTAGATCGAATCGAAAGGAGATAAAGCAAGTGTTCTAGCATCCGTTGTTTTGACAACAAATTTGAAATAGAAGAGTGATTTTTTTTTAGAAGGTTGGTGCCTTTGTTTTGAAGAGATTGGTGTCTCTTGCTGAGTTGGTGCTCGGTGAAAGGGGTTGGTGCTCCTGTAGATTGGTGCCTACAAAATTGTTTTTGGGGTAGGTGCTCCAGTAGGTTGGTGCCTATGAATATTTATATTAAGAGAATTTCTCCGTGGTTTTCTCTCGAAAGGGTTTCCACGCAAATCTGTGTCTATTTGCATTGTGTGGTTTTGCATTGTATTCTTTGATTGCTTTGAATATATTAATTGCGGAGTAATTTGAGGTTTTGGATTTAAGATTAATAGTCGAAAGCGAAAAAATATATCTTATACTGATTCACCCCCCCTCTCAGTATAAGCTGGTGCTTAACAATTGGTATCAGAGCCGGTTCCTTCGGTGTTAGCACAACTGCTAGAAGGTAGATCTTGGAAAGCACATATGGCAGGATCTCAAGTGCTGGATGGTTTCTCCACTAAAAAGGCTCCTTTGTTCGATGGAATGAATTACGCATTTTGGAGCATAAAGATGAAGACTTACTTGATGGCCCTAGGTTTTGATATCTGGCAAGTAGTGGTAATAGGATACTCAATGCCACAAATTGCACCAACGGATGCCACCGAAAAAAAGGCCAGTGAGAACAATGCGAAAGCTATGAATGCAATCTTATGCGGGCTTTCAAAAAATGAGTTTGTTAAGGTTATGCATTGTAAATCTGCAAAAGAGATTTGGGATAAACTCAAGATTATTTATGAAGGTGATAGTAAGGTTAGAAAAGCAAAACTCCAAACCCACCGAAGGCAATTTGAAAGTTTAAAAATGAAGAATGATGAAAACATTGTTGGGTATCTTCTTCGTGTCGATGAGATTGTTAATGTCATTCGAGGACTCGGAGAGAAAATTGAAAAATCTGTGATCGTTCAGAAAGTCTTGAGATCCCTACCATTGAGATTTGATGCGAAGGTCTCCGCCATTGAAGAAATGAAGGATTTAGACATGATGAAAATGGACGAGCTCCATGGAATTCTTACGGCATACGAAATGAGAACCGAATCTGAGAGACAGTCTAAGAAGGAAGCATCATTCAAGGTCTCGAAGAAAGAGAAGATCAAAGAACCAGAATCAACTGAAAATTCAAGTAGTGAAGAAGATGAAAATGAAGCTCTATTCATTCGGAAGCTAAAGAAAGAATCGGGCAAATATAAAGGAAAGTTACCATTTAAATGCTTTAATTGTGGTAAAATTGGTCATTTTGCAGCCAAATGTCCAAATAAAGGAAATAGCGATAATGAGGGAAACAAACCAAAGTACAAAAGGGGATTCAAGCCGAGCAAAGACAAGCAAAGATTTGAGAAACAAAAGAAAAGCCTATACTCCAAGAAGTATAGCAACTCATCCGAAAAAAACAAAGAAAGTGATGTTGAGAGTGATAATGAAGAGATTCTGTTCATGGCTACAAAAGAAAATGCCGCCACCAGCAAAGATAATTTGGAGGAAGACGAAGACATGGAAGAAGAAGGTGAAGTGAACCTTGAAGAACTTATTTGCGCATTGGAAGAAATAAAAGCATTTAAGAAGAATCAGAAAGTGAAGTTATAGCTCCGAAAATATGAAGAGAATCAAGACTTCAAAGCGCAGACATCACAAGTCTTTGAGGAATCAAACAAGGTAATTGCTAATCTAAAAGTCCAAATTGAAGAAGCAAAGAAAAAATTAAAGAAGCAAAGAAAATTGAAGATCTAACAGATCAACTAAAAAAGAAAGGAGAAGACTGTGAAAGGTATGAATCTGAGATAGTTGCTTTCAAAAGGGATCTAGAAAAGGCGAATTCTAAAATAGCAAGTGACTTGAAATCTGAGAAAAGCACTCAAATTTTGAATAAGATTCTAGAGAGTCAAAGATCACCATTTAACAAGTCAGGCATTGGGTATGAGAAAGAAAAAGAGAAAGCTAAGTGCTATGTTGAAACTCTTAAAGAACCAGTGAAAAAGGAGACCAAGAAAGAAGAAGCCCAGAATACAAAAACCACTCTATCAACAAAGAAAGCAAAGGAGAACAAAACTTCAGAAGACCATTTGCTCCAATATATGCAAATAAAACCAAGTTTGATAATTATTTTGATGGATATTGTTATTATTGCAATCATTTTGGTCATAAGAAATTAGATTGTAGAAAGAGAGCCAAGGATATTGAAGTCAGAAGCAAAAACAAAAGAACCTATAGAGCTTCGAACAGAAACTACAATTCATTTGCTCCTTTATCAAACTTTGATGAAGCTATAGTTTGTTACAAATGCAACAACTATGGACATATAGCACGCTATTGTAGAAGTGTTTTTGAATCTGTAAGACAAGATCAAAAGTTCAAGGCTCCAGTGATAAAGAAAAGAGAACCATCAATGACCTGGAAGAAGAAGTTCAAGGCTCCAGTGATAAAGAAAAGAGAACCATCAATGACCTGGAAGAAGAAGCAAGAAGAATCCATGATCATTCAAACAGCATTCCATGCTAGAGATGGAGCATGGAATGAAGGACAACAATGGTTCATTGATAGTGGATGTTCGAGACGCATGACAGGAGATAAAAGCAAATTCATCTCATTAAAAAGGGTCAATGAAGGCACGGTGAAGTTCGGAGACAACAATACAGCGAGAATAATAGAAAAAAGTACACTTAGTCTCAATAATGGAAAAACCAAAACAAAAAATGTGTTATATGTGGAAGGGTTAAAGCATAATCTTCTAAGTGTTAGCCAAATGTGTGATCAAGGACACACACTCAAGTTCTTTTCTGAAGGTTGAGAGATCAGAAAAAAAGACACAGGAAAACTAATTGCAGATGCTCATAGAACCACAAACAACCTATACATGTTTGGAGAAATGAGAGGAGAGAAATGTTGTCTGAGTCAAGTTGAAGAGAGTTGGCTATGGCATAGAAGGTTAGGGCACATAAATTTTGATAATCTTGTGAAAATCAGCAACAAACAAGGTGTGCAAAATATGCCCAAGATAACGAAACCTTCAAGCCTTCTATGCAAGCAATGCCAACTGTTGACCATTTTGGTCCTGCAAGCCAAAATCGGTCCCCTTCTTCCCTTGAATGTTCTGAGCAGTCGAATTTGGGTTGCACAAGTCTTTCGACAGAGGATGAACCAGTTTAAAGAATGAAGATGAACCAGGGCAAAAGAAAGTCCAAAGGCACTTTTCAAAGGGGAGCCTATAAGCAAAAGGAAGCAATTCTTTCGGACTTTTGTCCGAAGGAATACTTCAGAGAAGCCAAAAGACCATCCAAACAAGCAAGGCAAAGGAAGTACCCTTCGGAAGGGTCGTTTTCAACATTCCCAACGGGCACCTACCCTTCGGGAAGGTACAAGAACGAATTTGGGACATTTTCGTAGCACTCGGGTGCCCTCCAATTTTTCCGAAGGGCACTTTTCGAAGGCAGTCAAAGGAAAAGACAAGGACATAATTCCTTCAGAGTTTTGTTCGAAGGAATTCCTTCGAACAAAAAGTCCGAAGAAATTCGGAAAGGCTATGAGCAAAAAAGTCCGAAGGAAAACAAGTAAAAAGACTAAGGCAAAGGCAAGAATGATTTCTTTTGGACTTTTGTCCGAATGAATTCCTTCGGACAAAAAGTCCGAAAAAATTCGGGAGAAGCCGCGGGAAAAAACCTGAGAAAAAGCTTCGAAGGAAAGGAAGCGAGCAAGACAATTCTTGCGGACATTTTGTCCCCGGGAAAAATGACAAGGAAAAAGCCCGAGAGCGGAAGCTACCAAGTGTCGTCTACCGGGACACATTATAATTTGTCTCTAAAAGCAACGGAACGTGCCACGTGTCCCTTGTAAAACTCGGCGGAACGCAACAAGTGTCTGCATCCGAGTTTCAAAGCTTCTTTCAATAAGTTTCCCTCAGAGTTTTGCGGAGGGCGCCAAGTGGCAACTGCGGAAGGTTTTGATATGTTTTTCTAAAAACAGCAGAACGTGCCACGTGTCCCTTGTAAAGCTCGGCGGAAGCCGACAAGTGTCAACGTTTGTGGTTTCTTCCTTTTGTTCCGTTATTGAGTAAGGACTGTGGTGGGCCCCAGACGAATTGCTAAAGTAAGCAGAGCGCGCCAAGTGTCATAGTCTATGTGAATCCGAATGAGTCCCGAATGTTTCTATATTGTTTCTAAAGCTCAGCGGAAGCCGCCATGTGTCATCTTCCACAGGACTCTCGAAAAGTGTCTAAAGCTTCTATAAATTAAGTGGATGCTGCCACGTGTCCTCGCCTATTTCACAGCGGAACACGCCACGCGTAACTTGTTGAGATCAGCGAAAAGCGGCCAAAGCAAGTGGGAAAGACACAAAAGAATTGCTAAGGAAGATGACGGATCCGAAGACGTCAAATTTGCGGCAATGAAATCACTGTTGATCTTCGCAGACTTAAGCACGAACCCGAAGAAATTCAAAGGCTTAAGGCCAGAAGGAAGACAAAAAAGTCAGGGAGGGGCAAAAGGGCCAAGTGCAGAAACGGACAAAACAGTCCAAGTGGCGAAGGAAGGTGTCGACTCAAGGAGTTACTCCAGCGGTTGGAACAGTACATGCCAAGTGGTCATCAAGGGGTGCAAACAGTGAACGACGCGCCCTGTTTTCTCCACTTTGCATTTATAAGCAGACAAACCGCGTGAATATCTGAAAGGAGCAGTCTTGTTTGCAGAAAAAGATGTGCGGCCCATGCTTTCACATTAATGTTTGAACACCAAAGTCAAGACCGACGATTACACAACATGGTTCTTCTAGAAAGATGATATCAGTAACAACGACTTCCTCTTCTCAATGCTCTCAAACACACATGGGCCACTTGTTAAAAAAAGGGCGCCAAAGTCTTTTCCAAAAAACACAAAAGTCTTTTCCTCTTCTCTCTATATATTGTAAACTTCTCATTTTTGAAAATGGGAGATCTCTTAGCCTGTAAGGCAAAGCTTTGCCCAAAAATCTCTGGGTTTGTAAGGCAGAACTCTGCCGGATTTTACCTTGAATCAAGACTTAGCAGTTTTTACCTCCATTTGAACTTGCACTCACGCATATGTCTATGTTTTCTTTTTGTGTTAAGTCATTTTCTGTTATGCTTTCACAGAACGATTCCAGCATGTCTAGTGCCTTGTGAAGTTTCTTCTTTTGCAGGTTAGCCAAAAGTGTCTACAGTAGGAATATAGGCGCATGTGAATAGGCTGCCAAAGTGTGTCTCAAAACACCTTTGATAGTTCTTCCTCCCTGTATCTCTACGGACCCCTGACTCACTAATACAGAAGAGTTTCTCACATCAGATGAAGTGTATGACAACTTCTTGGTGAAAAGCGTATGTTTGAGCTAAGCAGATCAACTTTTTTGGTGTATCACCTTTTAGTTTAGGTTTAGGTTCTGTTTTCAGCATCCTTCTCCCTTTTCAACCCCCCCTTTTTTTCATTTATTTGTTAGCAGTAAGAAATCCAGGACCTAAAAGATACATCAAAGGGAGCTAGCCCTTATCTAAAGACTCTCCCCCCAGTTTTGCCAGGCCCACAGGCAAGAGGAGAGTTTCCATTGTTGCGTGTGGAAGGCAAGAGCTCAACCTCCTGTCGAGGGTGCAATCCACTGCGTCAACACTAACACGGGAAGCAAACCAGAGCAAGGTTCAGAACGAAGGAATATTCGACCACCAAACCACTAGAGCTAATTCATACGGATCTTTGTGGTCCTACCAAAACTGAAACCATGCAAGGTGAGAGCTACTTTATGTTGCTCATTGATGATTATACTACAATGACGTGGGTAGCCTTTCTAAAAGAAAAATCAGAAGCATTTGAAAAGTTTAAAGCTTTCAAGGCATTAGTAGAAAATGAAAAAGAGTTGAAAATAAAATGCCTAAGGTCAAATCGAGAAGGTGAGTTTATTTCAAATGAATTCATTGAGTTTTGCGAAGATCATGGAATTAAGAGACAATACTCAGCTGCAAGGACTCCATAACAAAATGGAGTGGTGGAAAGGAAAAATTGAACCATTCAAGAGATGGCTAGAACTATGTTGAAAGAATCTAAGCTATCAGATAGATTATGGAGAGAAGTAGTTAATACAACAATATATATCTTGAATAGAGGGCAAATTAGAATTAATAATGACAAAACTCCTTGCGAATTGTGGAAAGGAAGACCAACTTCGGTCAAACATTTCAAAGTGTTTGGAAGTAAATGTTTTATCAACAAGAATGAAAAAAACTTGAGCAAATTTGATTCAAAAGCTTATGAAAGAATTTTTCTTGGCTACTCCATCAAAAGCAAAGCCTATAGATGTTATAACAAAAGGCTACAAACTATCGTAGAAAGTGCTAGTGTTAGAATAGATGAGATCATAAATCAAAAGGCAAAAGAACCTTCAGAAGAGCTTCTAGAAATACCCAATCTTGTAGAAGGGGAGGAAGAAAATGTAAATAAATTGAGTGAATCTAAAAGGCAGGACACCAAAGCACCATCTCGCTTTGTTCAGAAGAATCATGCAAGTCAGATCATTGGCAACATTGATGCTGAGGTGCAAGCCAGAAGAAGAATTGTAAGTATACCCGAGCATGTAAATTTCTCTTTGTTATCCAAGGTAGACCCTAAGAATTTTTATGAAGCTAGTCATGATAAACATTGGGTAAAAGCAATGGAAGAAGAGTTAGATCAAATTGAGAAGAATGAGACTTGGGAACTTGCGCCCAGGCCAATGGATTAGAATGTGATTGGCACTAAGTGGTTTTTTCGAAACAAATTGAATGAAAATGGCCAAGTCACTCAAAACAAAGCAAGGTTGGTATGTAAGGGATATGCTCACGTAGAAGGTGTAGATTTTGAAGACTTTTGCTCATGTTGCTAGATTAGAAGCAATTCAAATATTTTTTGCATTTTCAGTATTCAAAAATTTCAAAGTCTATCAAATAGATGTTAAATCAGCATTTCTAAATGGCAATCTAGAAGAGGAAGTTTACATAGAACAGCCAGAAGGATTCCTCTTATCAGAAAATAAAGATTATGTGTGTAAGTTGAAGAAGGCTTTGTACGGATTGAAACAAGCTCCTAAAGCATGGTATGCTAGGCTTGATAAATACCTACAAGACCAAGGATTCAAGAGAGGATATACTGATAGTAATCTTTACATCAAAACTAAAGGAGATCAACAGTTAATTGTTGTGGTGTATGTAGATATAATCTTTGGAGTAGACAATGAAGAAATGTCTGAGAGATTTGTCGAAGATATGCAAAAGAAATTTGAGATGTCCATGTTAGGTGAATTGTCATTTTTCCTTGGTTTACAAATCTCTCAATCCAACAAAGGAATATTCATATCCCAAAGCAAGTATGTGAAGGAGATGTTGAAGAAATTCCATATGGAGTGTGCTCCTGTTAGCACACCAATGGCTACAAGTACGAAGTTGAGCAAAGATGATGAATCTCCGAATACTGATCAAACTCTTTACAGATCAATGATTAGGAGTTTACTATATGTGACGGCATATAGGCCAGATATCATGCAAGCAGTAGGTATGATTGCACGATTTCAAGCAGCGCCAAAAGAAACACATGTGCAAGCCGTGAAACGTATATTCAAATATTTAAAGAGAACCTTGGATTATGGGTTGTGGTACCCAAGAGATAGACTTCACATTGATAGCGTACACGAATTCAGATTGGACAGGTTGTGTAGATGATAGAAAAAGTACAAGTGGAGAAGCATCCTTTCTTGGAGATAGCCTAGTATCATGGTTGAGTAAGAAGCAGAATTCTATATCTCTATCCACAACAAAAGCAGAGTACATAGCGACAGTGCTATGTTGTACACAAGTTCTATGGATGAAACAAACCTTGAAAGATATCAAAGTAGAGTATGATCATCCAATCTCCATATTTTGCGATAATACTAGTGCGATAAGTATTTCGAATAATCCAATTATGCATTCTAGAACTAAGCATATCTCCATACAATATCATTTTTTGAGAGAACAGGTGACAAAACAAGTAAAATTGGAATATGTTTCTACATCTGAATAGATGGCAAATATCTTCACTAAGCCACTTCCAAAGGAAACATTTGAGTATCTACGACAAAAGTTGGGAGTAATATCCTTTGCTTCTACTCATTAAAAATCAAGAGAAGCATTGGTTAAAGGGGAGCTAAATTTCTTTTTTCAGCTCCTTGAATGACCCTTTGCCATTGATGTCAAAGGGGGAAAATGGCAATACGGGGAGTTACAGCAAGGGAGAGTTGCAGAAAAGAAGATGGCGAGTTGCAGAAACGATCTTTTTGGAAGGTTGCCATCAATGACAAAGGGGGAGATTGTTGGAATAATTGTCATTGATGTCAAAGGAATTGTAACGGATATGAATGGAAATGTCAAACAGAATTGTTGCCGGAAGTGAACGGAATTATTGCCGGAAGCGAACAAAATTGTTGCCGAAAATGAACGGAATTGTTCCCAGAAGTGAATGCAAATGTCGACGGAAGTGAACGGAATTGTCGACCTTGGCCGACCTATTGAGAGGAGTTGTGACCATTCGAATGGACCTTTTCACTTGAAGAGACATAACCTTAATTTGTGGCTTTCCGTGGGTTATAAATAAGTGCATAACAAATTGCAAAAGTGTAGATTCGAAAGTTGAAGATATAAAAGAAGAGCAAAATTTTTAAAGGCAAATTTTTGTGAGAATATTAAAAGGAAAAAACCAGCAAGTATAAGGAAGAGTATAGCAGCAAAAACACTCAAGTGTAGATCGAATCGAAAGGAGATAAAGCAAGTGTTCTATCATCTGTTGTTTTGACAACAAATTTGAGATCGAGGAGTGTTTTTTTCTGAGAAGGTTGGTGCCTTCGTTTTGAAGAGATTGGTGTCTCTTGCTGAGTTGGTGCTCGGTTAAAGGGGTTGGTGCCCCTGTAGGTTGATGCCTACAAAATTGTTTTTGGGGTAGGTGCTCCAGTAGGTTGGTGCCTACGAATATTTATATTAAGAGAATTTCTCCGTGGTTTTCTCCCAAAAGAGTTTCCATGCAAATTTGTGTCTATTTGCATTGTGTAGTTTTACATTGTATTATTTGATTGCTTTGAATATATTAATTGCGAAGTAATTTGTGGTTTTGGATTTAAGATTAATAGTCGAAAGCGAAAAAATATATCTTATACTGATTCACCCCCTCTCAGTATAAGCTTGTGCTTAACAAATATATCATCAAAAAACACCAAGACAAACTTTTGCGGAAATAGCGTAATTATGGAATTTATCAAACTCTAAAATGTAGAAGAGACATTTGTGAAACCAAAAGGCATCACCATAAACTCATAATGGCTCTCATGTGTTATGAAAGCTATCTTAGGAATATCCTCCTCTGATTTTTATTTAATGATACCTGATATGAGATCTTTTTTTTTAAACAACACCATTTAGCTCATCTAGCAATTCATCAATTACAAGAAAAATAAACTTATCTTTAATGATGAATTTATTGAGTTCTTTCTAGTCCATCCATATGCACCGATTGTCACCCTTATTACATACCATCACCACTAGAGAAGAATATGCATTATGACTGTGACAGATAATACCTGCTTCCAACATCTCTTGTACCATCTTCTCAATCTCACTCTTTTGCACATACAAGTACTTGTAAGGTCTGATGTTGGATGGTTGGCTCCCCAATACAAGTTGATGGCATGATCATGACACTTTTGCAGAGCAGACCTTTTATAATATCCCCAAAAACTATTGGGTGTGTCCACAAAACCCTAAAGATTAGGTAGTGTTGGCACATTTGACTATTTTTATTCTAATGAAGATAAGTGTGTGACATACCCAATCGAACCCTTTTTAAACAACTTTTCCATTTGATGAGAGCTTACCATATGTGGCATATTTGCTTGCAACCCTCTCAATTTGAATGTCTTGCCCTCAAAACGAAAACGCCTGAACATGTCCTCAAAATTCATCCCGATTGTGCCCAAGGTAATGAGCCATTGGACTCCCAACACTAATCCGCTCCTCCCATGAGAATGGCAAACATAGGGCTATTCAAAAAGTATTCCCCTCAGGTTCATATAATACCAAGGCATTTCCCTAAACAACAAACTATACAACAATCAAAACCTGAAATTTTGAGTTGGATAAACAAAACAATTCAAACATGCAACCAACTTATTGTTGATGAAATTGAGAGTATTTCCTAAATCAACAATCACACATTGTTTTTTAGAAATCCCACTACCTTGAGTGTTTGTGGGGTGCTACTAATACCAAAGAGCACATGGCAAGAGATAGTTGGGCGTGGATCTTCTAATGCTTCTTCACACTCCTCTACAATCTCACTTTTGGCGTCATCTTCTTTTTCAATTGCACATTCAATGTAGAATAGTTTCATTTCTGCACATTTATGTCCTCTAATGTATTTTCTATCACAATTAAAACATAACTTCTTTTCTCTTTTTTCTTCAATTTGTTGAGGCATTAATCTAGTTCGTTTAGGAATTCGAGTGCTACAATCTCCGATGCTAGCGATTTCATCTCTCCTAGTAGCCAAAAACTTTTCTCTGCCATTCGTGCAATGATAATAGACTCGGATATAGTTAGTGGATTAAATAAGCATTCCTCATGTTCAATGTTGTCCTTGAGTCTGCCTAGAAGCAAATTGTTCGAGTTATCCTTGGTAACCTTCTCCACTCTCAAGGACAAGATCTAAAATTGCTAAATATAATCCTTGACTGCACCTGTTTTTCGTAGCTTGGCCAATAGGCTAAAGTAATTATCTGTCAAATTACTACCATAGTGTGTCGTCAAGTCTTTCGTAAAAACCGACCATGTGATTCTACCATTCTTTTTATTTTGATCACAAATCCAGCGATACTAAAGTAATTGATCAAGTTCCAAATATAAAGATGCCATTGGAAGCTTTTGCCCACGCAAAATCTGATGTAGATCAAAAACATTCTCCATTAGGATGATCCAATTGAGGTCTTTGCCATCAAGTTTGCACATGTCCACCTTTGGCATAAAATGATGTAGTCCCACATTAGAATTGGGTGTTTGCTACACCAGAGCGCTTTTAGGGTCGATAATGTGTGGGTTCATCCATCCAATGTGTGAGTTCATCAATCCAATAGTGGTCGTAGAATCAATTGTATCATGAGTCTTGGGCTACAGAAACAACTTTTGAAATTCTACCAAACTAGTAAAAGATGATGCAAGTTGATCCAACTTTGGCATTGTGGATGCTGTGTTGGATTGGATCTGAGTTATATCTTATTTTGTAGGCATCTTTAGTATGTGCTCCTCATCCATCTCCATTATTGCTTGAATTTTTCCTTCAATCATTTCTCGTGTAAGAGGCTCTTCCCTAGACTCGCCTATGTCTAACTTTGAATCTATATCCACCTGGGAAGAAGTCTTCCCTAGTTTTTGTGTATTTTAGCCCCTATCGTGGGTAGGACCGACCATGTTGTGGCGAGACTGGGAGTCAAAAACAGGGTTACTAGAGGCTTATATTGTTGCAATCACCTATTCAATACAAATCCAATTATTGTTATATTGCGCAAGGGTGTAGAAACCAAAGAATGCGCCAAAACTTAAGGTTGTCGGAGACACTTTTTTTTAGGCCAAACCTAAATAGTTTTTTGTTATCTTAACCCTCACATAGAGCATGACAAATTCCCCATCGAACAAAGCTAGATCTCATATAAAAATATTTGTAGGAGAAACAAACAAATATACTCGAACAACTTGCTTCTCAAAATCCTCTGTTGCCCTAATGTGCCGCAAAAATTTGCCCAAATCGAAGCTTTGATACTTGTAATAAACTTACTATATTGCAAAAGCAAATTGACAGCAATTGATTGCAATATACTAGATCACATACGCAAAATAACAACAATCGCTCGCAAATAAGATCATATCCATGTAATATAAGTTAAATGTAGAGTAGAATACTGAAATATAAAACTGAGCCACTTCGAGGGAGCAATTTCTACAATCCTTACAGTAAGAAGAAAAATTGGAATATATGATGACTAATATCCTAACACTATACATACCATAATTATGCTATGGGATCGCCATAATCCAATTAGGTTGACTACTCCTAACAACATGCCATCTAGAGAGTATCAAATGATTAAGTTAACGATTATGTGCACCATAGGTTGGCCACACATAACCCAACATGGGTATGAGTGTGGTGGGGGCATTCATCACTAATGATGTAACCCACCAAACATCAATGACTCTTGAAACCTTTACAGAAAGAAAAGTGCAAAAGGCATAGACTATTGTTGGATCATCCACAAGGTCCTCTCATGACTTTGGGAGGAGGAACTTCAACATTATGATGTGCACCCACTACATCATACTAATGTATCAGCTCCTTGTTCTTCTAAAAAACTTAATATCATTGGGGGCAATGTGGAAGCCTTTTTTGCGCACCATACCACATGTGGGTCTCAACTTCCTTTGGAGAGCATGGGGCAGATGAAAAATGTACATTTACATAAAGGCAACAACCAATTTTCGGTATTACTCTAGCATCCTTTTCAGTGTTGTAAGGTCTCCCTATTGGCAAGCAAAGATTTATGCACATACCATTGCAAGTCTTGGCCGCATCATATGAAAGCCTTAGGGTTGATATGTTAAAAGAAGCAATGTAAGATGTGAGTGATGTGATGGCTAAGCATCACAAAGTGTGGGTAAGAAGGGTTATACTATTATAACTAATGACTGAACAAATATAAGAAATTGTACATTGATCAATTTCCTTGTGGCATCAGAGAGGCATGTTTTTCCTCAAATTCATGGAAGCATGTGACAAAATAAAATCAACGCATACACTTTTTTATCTTTTTTACGAGGCTCTAATTAAGGTTGGGCCACAATATGTGGTGTCCTTTGTTACAGATAGTGCTACTAATTGTGTGCTCAAGGATAGTTTTGATGGAGAAGTACCCTACCTTGCTATGACGCCCATTGCATAAGCCTTTATTTAGCCCTAGAAGATATTGGTAAACTTCAATGGGTTAAATTTGCAGTAGAGAATGAAAGATTTATCACAAAATACATATACAATCACACTATGGTTCTCAACATGATGAGGACATTTACTAACAAAAGGAGCTTCTTTGCCCAGGTGTGACTCGATTTTCCACCCACTTTCTTACATTGCAAAATTTATGTACACAAAATATGAGCCTGAAATGAATGTTCATTTCATCTAAGTGGTTAGAGTCCAACTTCCCCAATCGCATTGATTGTTAAATCTCGATTTCACTCTAAGTTTTATAGCCTTTGAATCTGTGGATTATGTAGTTATTATTTGATTATTATTGCTTTGATTTGAGCTTTATGACATATATTGGTTATGGGACAGTGACATGTCGATTAGTTTACATGATGTGACAGCTATATTTTATTATTTTTGTACATAGTGGATGTATATTGGTTAGTTATGTATGATGACTCGAACTAACTACTTACTTGTCACGAGATGGATGCCAAATTGATCTTTCCCTCAGACCCTGACGGATGGAGAGCATCATCAGAGACGATGGCGTAGATGGAATGATTGGTGGATGACAAAGGAATTGCTAGTAATCCAACACACACACTACAGCAGAATAACTTGTTTAACTCTCTATTTGATCTAAAAAGTTTGTTTTGAGTGCTTATATATTCAGCTATGATCATGTTTTGGTTGATGCTTATGATAATTTGATTGTGTGTTTTCAAGTATGATTGTAGTGCATAGATTTACGCATACAATGTTTTTATATGATCATGTAGTCACATTGTTATTCAGAAATATATAGTAGTTAACATTTTTGAGTTAATGCCAATAGTTGCATTGATATACCAGAAAATTAACCTTAGTTTAAAGATTTAAATGTAAATGGCATTAGTCTTATGCTATAATGAAATTATTAATTTCGTTTAATTAATCTTTTAAAGAGATAATTACCTATTAAAATTAAATTAAGGAAATTTAATTGTCAAGTTAATGCTAACTTAAAGTGCTAAATCATATGCATGGAATACCATGAATATTAAAGGTCTAAATTAATCATTTTATTATAACTTAAGTGGACTTAAGTTGATGGTTAACTTGGACTTGGAAACAAAAAGTATTAACATGCATGATTTTTGAAATAGATCAAACTCAAAGTTAAGTAAATATAATTGATTTTTAAAATAAAAATAGTAAAGTGGCGATTATGTATGATTTAAAGAATAAATAAAAGCTCAAAGTTAGTGTTTGTATTTAAATGGGAACTAAACTCTAAACAAGAGGGATTTTATGCATGGTTTAAAAAGAAATTAAAAATATGAGGTTTTTTTTTTTTATATGAGTAAAGCGGTGATTTGGAGGAGAGGAATAAAAATCAAAAGGAGGAAATGATTATAGAGGGGAGGAAAAATATATGCAAGGTAGAAGAGTACGGCGATGGCAAGAGGAGTATGGCGATTGGAGGTGAGTAAACTTGTGAATATGATGTGTTTTAGCAGCAATTTATTTAGAAAATGCAACGCATCATTTAGAAAAGCATAACAATTCACTTAGAAAAGCAACGACTTGCTAAATGAAATATAGCGATCTGGGTACCAGTAGTTTTTTCCTGCAGTGACTTGCCCAGTTTGGTGCAGCAACCTATCTAAATAGAGGGTGTGGCATCAAAGTGACAACCAATGATTACGGAAGCATGAACAGAATTACATATCAGGAAGATATCAAAGCTTCAAAAAAATCTACCCTTATTTACATAAGATATCTAGTAAAATATTATCAATAGAAAACAAGCCGTAGAAACAAACCCATTTGAGCATTGTGATTAATGATGCTAGTTATGTTAATTTGGAGGTAGTGCGAGTATTCTAGTTTATAAGCTAATTATAATATATTTACTTTAACCATTTATTCTGTATAATAATGTTTATTCCCATTTATTTCTTAAGCGCTTGTTAACAGAATGTTATATAGTGATATCGTGTTGATTATTCCGTTTTGAAGAAAACAAATTAAAATTGTGATGAATATGATTTCAGGATTTCATTGAAATGTTAAGTAAGCAAATTACCATAGTGAGGCTTTGGTTTGCTTGTATTGTCAGTAGCGAGTATGGTTGCTAACATGATGTGTTGGTTATTGTATGGGACTGTTCATGACATTAGTAACGGTCCTTGAGTCCGAATATGATAATAATATGAATATATTTATAATTTTGGATATATATACATATATATAGCAATATAAATAGCAAGCATATATTCATTAAACTTTTAGTGGTTATCCAGGATCAAATTTTTGGTATACTAAACTATAACAAATGAGTCAAGTGTTTAGATGTTTTTAGCATATTAATTCAAGGGAGTTACTAATGTATGATCATAACGTGTAACAACTCAGAGAATAATACAATTGTTTTTATATAGGTCTATGAGCTAAATAATTCTATAGAAGAAAGATGCATATAGTAATACTTGTAGTCTTGCATATCTTTCTATGAGTATAATTTTTGAATGAGTGTTTATATACGGTACATATTATGATGTACAAGAACGCGTATATAGAAAACATATCTGCTTATGGACTTTAGAATTCATCCAAAAATATAACATATAGGTGTATTCGGTCATAAACCTATATCTAGAGCGAAGTGGTTGTTTTAAATAATCTTAAAGATTCTAAGAAACAGGGAAACTACAACCATATGAATATTGCCTCTTGAGTTATGTTCATACGAGGTATAACTTGATTTAGAGTTATCCGATATTATGATAATTGTTAATGATAAAAACTTATGTGCGGTTCATATTATGAGAATATTGGTATGTTCAAGTGTTTAGATGATTATTAACATTTAATAATGCATTGTGATGTGCATTTATAAGTTATGTTTCTATTGAATGATAGTATATAGTTTAAACGTAGGGCATACTGGGTGGTATAACCCGTACTTGCTTAATTATTGTGTATGATTGTGAATGGTTGTTCATGACTGATTAAGGTGCTCATGCACAATGATCTATGATATTATGAGATGTCCTAGAGAGTTTTTATTTGAAATTTTCAAACTATATGCATGTTATACCCAGGAGGTACCAACAGTTAATGTTATGTCTAGACCCACACCTATGTAAATATATGCGTGTTGGTTATTACTTGAACAGTATGTGTTGTGACAATTAGTAGGGCATTATGTATGCGTGCATACAACCTTGAGAGTGTAACGAATGCTAGATTAGACTTTTATGTGTTTGTGAAAACTAAGAATTGTTTTGTTATATCTAGTTACTTAAATAGAAGCTTATGTTTCCATGTATTTAAAACTACTTTGTATGATTAATAGTAGAAAACTAATAGTTATGTCTTAAAACACTAGACTATGATAATATGGGTTATCTTGGGGTGTAGTATGTTTGGAACTTACTGTGATAGTTGGAATCTGCAGTGAAATGTGTATTTTACTCGGGTGGTATAAACTGTAGTCATTATTTTCTAGTATGGGTTAGATAATAATGTAAGATCCATTCATACATTTGACGAAATAAATATATACTTTGCTTACTCTCATATTTAGCATGTGTTGCGATATGATTGCTAGTAGGATATAAATTGTATGAATCTTGTGGTTGAATTGTGTTTGACCAATCTCGTTTTGCTGATACTGAGTAAGGAGTGAGACGGATTCCACTGGCTTACTAGCATCACAATCCCAGATAAGGGCAACTCAATCAAGTGGTGTGTATGAATTTGATTGATCTATAAATAGCTATCATTTTTTATTCTTAGCCAAAGTATGTTTAATGTGACATTATCATTCATGAATATGTTTTACATGTTTGTGCGATATCTTGCAATAGAATGAGTTTTCTATGATACACTGCATGTTTAGTTTTAGAAATCATACAGCACATAGGTACTTGCTAGTTACTCTGGATTCCGGCACCGTCACTATCTACCTATCCGTGAAGGGAGGGTCATTCCCTGATATGGGATTGTGCGGGTGATCGATGGCTCATAGATGGTGTGGAAAAACGTTCAAATGATGCTCTCCCTCCCCACTATAGTAATTATTTGGAATATACACATGAGTATCTCAGAGATACACGAGTTGGTTTAACTCAAGCTCCGTGGAGCATAGTATCTATTTATTGTATTAAGACTAAATGCCTAATGGAAATGTAATAGTATTATTATTTTGTTACTTCAACAACAATGGTTGTGTATTATACCAGGAGTGGCTGGATATTTGTAATTACTTTCTATGATTGTATTATGATGCGTTTTCATATATTAATAGTGATCAGTGACTATTAGATGCCGCGCGCTTATTTTCAGTTATCACTCTTAAAGTATTTTTGTATGATCATTGCTTAGATTCTCCTAGTGTAATCTATTTATAGTTTGTGTTTATAAAAAAAAAAAACTTTCGCGTATTTTCTAGTTAGCACCTAGCGGGGTTGTTACATTGATGGCATAACCATTTCAAATCTTGTTTTTAATGAGTCCTTTTAGACAGTTGCGCATGAGATTGTGCGAATTTCATAGCCATTAGTCAAAGTGTTGTGAATGGTTGATAAGGAAAAGCCCCCATGGGTTATCTTTACAAGACCATGGATAGAACGAAGGAGACAATAAGATCCAAACCAATAAATGATAATGATAAGTACATGCTGATAGGGGAGATGCCTGGTGAGACCAACAGATACAATGTCACCTTCATGCCATTAGATACAATTTGGATACAACATGATTTTATAGCAAAAAATTCAAGTACATTGCAAAAGTGACAGCGGGCCTATTCAAATGTGCTGCAACATTTTTCCCTAATGCAAAGGAGCTGTGAGCAGCTATAGCAGAGTTGCATATGCACCAGCGAGTAAAGGGATTTGTTTTTTATGTATGTTTTGTCGATTCGAAGAAGACTTGGAAACCGGATATTAAATTTAAAATTTGATATTTCTTTCAATATTCAATTTTCAGATGTCATTAAAATCATTATGGATTTATAAAACGTTTTTGTTTTGCAATTGATAAAATGTTAGGGCAATGGCAGGATTACTTTGGCAAGGACGCTAAATCACTTCAACGGATGGCAATGTAGATTTCAAACCAGCCCTGCAGTTTTTCTGCTTGTCAACGTACTTCGAGTGTGTTTGAACACACACTACAAGAAATGGAAACACCCAAGCCAAAGCGGATGAAAGATTTGGTGTTTTTGCACCACAACCTTCAGCTTCGGCTTAAAAAGAATCAAAGTTAGAAGTTACTAAGTTATAATTCAGTCATTTAAACTTTTTATGACTTTGTTGCAATTAATTTGATTTTCTTGCATATGTATTATAAACTTATGCCTTGATAATATCAAGTAGTGCCAAAGATGATCAGCCAATTGCTCTTGACAAGATTGATCGTGAATTAAAATGAATCGCAGTTGAGGTCGAGCCATTTTCTTTAGATGAGGACTTGGCCATCTTGGATGAGGCATTGAATGACCACGATCAAAAGCAGGAGAACCAGGATGTTGGAACTTCAACTTTGCACATTGTAGCTTAGTAGCCTCATAGCATTTTGTTTTGTATTGTAAGTTGTAACTTGTAATAAACCGGAATTCATTGAGAGCCTCTGAGCAAGACAATGTTTACAAAATCTCAGTGATTTGCAACATTGAAAAAACACAGTTTTTATGTATTATATGTTTTTCATCTCTATGCACTTTATTTGGCATGAAAAAACAAAAACAATTTTTTTCCCTGTTCTTACAAATAATTCATCGATTTTTCATTTGTCAAGTTTTCCCCATTTTAATCCCAAGTAATTGAATTTTGTTTACAATTTTGTTTGCTAAACCAATGCCATGTAAATGGAATGCTACCATGGTTCCGTCCATTCCTATAAGTTGATTTTGTATATTTCTGCAATGTTCTGGTACCGGTACTGGTCCAGATAACTCTTGGATACCTCATGGGTTATTCTTTTATCGTGGGTACCAGACTGCTTTAATAAAAAACAGTGCTGGTCTGGGTACAACAGTCATAATAAAAACATAAAAACAAAGATTAAAAAAAAAAAATTGAAACACATTAAAAAAACACAACTAAACTGCTGTTAGTCCTACTGCATCTGGGTATATTGAACCAATTGCTGATTTGGATGTTCTTGATGAAGAAAGAAAGAAGAAAAAAATTATATCAGTGTCCACAAGTGACCAACATAGGCCAATGGGACTAGAGTGAGAAACAAATACAATAGAAAGTACTAGGGAGAGCACTTATTTGGCCGTTTCCATTCCTGGAGATTGTTAATCTTTGGTCACGATTGTAATGCAATATCATCTTCAATTATCCTTGTTTTCGGTGGCAACTTTGTATTTTTGGTGCTTTGTTGTTGTGGCATGTGATTATGGTGGAATACGAAAGTGGCTATGGAGGATATGTCTAGTCTTTCACCATGTAGTTGAAAAACTATTCTTGGATTAGCCTAGCATCATGCACCTTGCTTGGAGAATTGGTTGAACTATGTCTCTTGCTCGTTGTGCATCATAGTCGGATCACATTGGGTTCAACATTTGTTCATTACCATAAGTTATTGAGGAAGTTGTCATTAAGGGTGGGTCTTATGTAATGAGACCTTCCCATTTTGTGTATAATTATGTATCACTTAATGTACTTAGGCTTATCTAATTTTTTAACTAAGCTTAGTCATGTATAGTTATGTATGGGGGGTTGTGTCCAATTGACACATCCGGAGTGACCTCTATATGTACTTATTTAAAGAGTCATGAGACAGTTCTCTCCTGTTGATCGTAGAGACCAAAGTTACACAAACATCTTGTACATAGAGATATGTTCATGTACAAAGTGTATGCCTCTAGATAAGTATTTCATGTCATATGCATAATATTATCAATGTGTGTGTAATACGTATGAGATTTTGTATTCTGCATTTATAGAACGTGTATTCTGAATGACCATCTAAAATCATCTTATTATTAACTTTTAAAAATTTATAGCAATTAAATGGTATTAAAAATAATTAACTGATTTTTATGAGTCTGGATCTCCCTCTATAAGTCCCTCTTTTTAACATTCTCAATTTGAATGTTTGGCAGCTTATACTTTCAGTCCTATTTTTCTGATATTCAAAGTATCCAGCGCTGATTTATTCTTAAACTGTAGAGAATTGAGATAACTTGCAAAGATGTGGTTGACTTGCTAACAGCAGTTCCAGGCTAATGAATAGAGAAACGTTTTTTTATGACATCATCCGCCCATGGGCAAATGAAGCAGCATATATACTAGTATGATGATAAATGTAATGCCGTGTTGTAGACCTTGCCGAGCTAATGCAGTGGAATACATTTAGTTTCCATTTGTGTTATTGTTGCATATAAATATACTAATAGGACAGACACACTACAAATTAAGTTCATGTCTACCTTCTCAAGCAACAAAGTCAGATTCTCTCTTGCAGTTACAAATGGTAAATCAACAGCAAGACTGCGGCAGTAATGATATATTGCACCTAGTGCATCCCCACTATATGTTGCCAACACTGCCAACTGCAAAAATAAAACAATCCCAAAGCCATTAGCTCAAAAAAAATTATAAAATCTATTTATAACATATTAGTCCTGCTTAAAAAGGTCATCATGCTTTTTGAATAGAACCAAAACTCTACACTGAACAACCCCTATTTGCCTGTTATTAGCAAGATACATGAAACTGAAGCTACAATTCAAAAATAGAAACCACAATGTGGTTGGCAGAAAGTATAAGTTGTATTAGAATTTTGTAAGGTGATCTATCAACGAAAGCTGTAAATTGATCTCAATATGCAATTCTACTTGCAACTTGATTTATGCTCGACATAAATTGAGGAACAGATTCCTTGGATCCTTCAATGGCAATAGCATTTCTCCATGGCATAGGCATGTACAACAAAAAATACCATAATGAAATGAACTTCTGTATGGCGTCAAAGTTACAGCATTTAACTATGAAATTGGCCTGTCATAACAAGGATATATTTAAATAAAGCTCGGTCAATTTTCCTTTAAAAATGACTCAACACCAGTCCTCAGAAATCAGTTCGACCTGCTCCTCAACTGACACATGGAGTTCCTGGTATCCACATAGGAGTCGCCAATGCATAAATTTCAAAGGCAGTGGACTATGACCCTCTGTTTAAACTTGTCTTTTGCATATTACACCGTGAATTTCATGCTGCCATGACTTCAAACTTCAGTCTGAAAATTCACATTTCTGTGGTACAACAAAAAATCCCATTATAGTCATCATTCATAACCGAGTTCCCAGGATATTAAAGTTCCAAAATGCAATCTGCAGCAAATAATAATTGTCTCCATACATGTCAACAATTTAAATGATATGCAGAAATAGTTTCACATGCCACACTCAGATCATATCGGCATTTGCCCATGATATGGATGAAATTTAAATGCCTTGACAATCAATATTGATAGTCAACCTTTCAGCTGTTTGGCAACCTTTGTTGGATATATCTCCATTTACTTTTGGCATAGTGATTATAACAAAATTCTAGGATTACGGACTTTCAAGAGTCCTAGACCCAAAATCTATTTGGCAATATTCTCTCTCGATTCCCCCTTAATGATATCTCAAGGGCATCTTGAAAGGTAAATGTCTGAGCATATAGAATCCAAATCTGAAGATGCCCACCACATGATCTTGATCAACTTATTCAACTAATTTCAATTCTTTGTCACTACATTATTAGACTATATCAAAATAATAAAAAAAGCTTCTGTTGATTTGTAATTCAAGTTTGTGCTTCGATGCGGTGCAAAGACACTTATGTGAAGAAGAGACCATAAAGAAGTCTATGATGAATATTGTGAGAAACATGGCATCAAGATAGCCATGAAATACATGGCTGAAGTGAAGCGACCAATTTAAGCGAGATAATCATAGTTGAGAGAAGGAATATGTTACAAATGCACCTGCTTTAGAAATGAAGCACAAAACAACAAATCCAATGTGGCAATCCTAATAATGAAGATTGCTTAAAGAACTATGATAAATGAATGGTCGCATTTTGTCTTTCTATAGGCCAAATTGAGTAGAACGTAGTGGGGAGCAGACATTATCACCAAGTAAGCACAAAAGACATATTGTAGACTATCAAGGGTCGACTTGAGGTTAACTGTAAATGTGGAAGGCAAGAATGATGTATCACACATCATGTGGTGGAAAAACACAAAAAATTGGATGAAGAGTGTGCGCACCATTGAGTGCAAAAGAACACATCCCAACTATTTGAGCACAAGACAGTCTGCTCTCGTGACATGGTGAAGATGGCTTAACTGCAGCAAATGAAAAGTTGCAATAAGTAGTATGAGTGCCAAATGATAAATACTGGTCTGACAAAAAAGGATTGTTGGTTTTGATGGGGCCTTCAAATTGGTGGCCACCTACAGAATTGAAGATCGCAATTTCGTGACCTTGTCCATTATTGTTTGGAATCCACTGGCTGAAGAGAATGTAAACCACTGGCTGAGGTGAAGTCACGCCATCCATGGCAAGTTAGTGAGATAGCTGAAAACAAGTGAAGCCACAGGGAAAATCATCTACAAAGTGGAAGAACGATGCAAACCTGAACATCAACTGATTATGTTCACAGTGGTACTGGTGATGGCCATTATTCGTCTGGAGGAAGACTAGTGAGACGTAGTAGTTCAGTGCATAGCTACTGGGAGGTCTTGGGTAACTCTGCAATAACATACAGAGTTGATCAAAAATTTAAAGAAGCTAGTCAACAACATTGGTGGATACTATAACCCTCACATATCTCTGAGAAGAGGAAATGGAGTTCCTTGCATCATGAGATGGTCTTAAGCTATAAGACCACAAAAAACATCTGCAGCAAAGAATATACATGTAAATCCAAATGGAAGGCATCAGCAATAGAATGGATGCTTGGATGCAATGGGCTGTGTTTGACCACAGTTGGGTGTGTGGCAGTGTTAGACTGGGTAGTGTTCTAACACTACTACTTCATGACCAACAAATACAAGTTAACTGCCAACATGGAGCGGATAAGGGGTCAACCAAGACAAGTGAAGGAGAAGAGTGAATACTATGATGTTCTCAGGAGATGCAAAAAGAACTTCCAAGCAAACGATGCCAAATTGATGGTTCACAAGTATAGAATATTTTTTGTGAAGCTTGGATGAGATGCCACAAGTAGACAAGTTATTGTTAATCACGACAAGGTAAGAAAAACAAAGACTAATTAAGAGGTTGAGAAGAAATATCATTTAAGAATCACAAAACAAATATTAGAAGAAATCATGGAGGAGAGACTATAATCGCGAGTGGATCAATAAGTACACCCTATTCCGGAATGAGAATGTCCGAAAGGGAAAATTAAAAAGTTCGAGAAAAAAGGCCTAAAACAACAAGCAATGCGACTAGACAGTTAGAGAGAGAGATCCAAAATGTGCAAGTGGAAGGTCAAAAAGACTTTATGGTAAAGTGTTCACGTGCCTAAAGATAATTTGAAGGGATTTAAGTTGATTGTAATAAGAATCAAAATTATTTTGGGAACATTTGGCATTGTTGATGCATGCTATAATCAACATCATGGTTCTGTGATTGAACTAATAGCTCCAATTTTAATCGGCTTCACTGGGCGTATCACAGAGTTTGTAAATGGATAATTGAATGGAGACAAGGAGGCTTCAATGTCCCCATTTGTAGAAAGAAAGGAAGCCAAAAAAGAGTCGATAGAAGAAAAGCCGATAGAAAAGAAAGTAGACGAAAATATATCAATAAAAGTTCAACTTAGAGAATGTCACAACCCCATTGTGAGCCTTAAGTTTGATAAATGATAAACTAATAATGAACTATGTGAATTCCATCGAGTCTTATCATTATTTGCACAAGATGAACCTTGTGTTTTAGTGCAAAACCATGATGTATTGAGACTATTTTGAATGTCATAATTGAAAACTGGAATTTGTAAAACAAGCTTTGTTTTAAATATTTGAGTTTATAGTTTTTAGGATTTACATGAATTAAATAAGATGATGTACTTAGATAATATAGAAGAATGAATTATTTTATTGATATTGATTAACTATCGACACGTACTACTAATGATCCATGTGTCAGTTTGTGAAATCAATCTCCCATGGAGGATACTAAGAGGAATGGAAAATGCCAATGATGACGACAAAAGATTGCTACAGCCAATCGAAGGACTGATTGTACAAGGATCATTTGTTTGTCTCATTTACTTCACTTGCATCTCATATGTGTGTGAATTTAATGCATTGAGTGTCGTATTTAAATCATGTTGTGTGCTAACAATTAAACAATTAATCGCATTCCGTTAATTTAAGTAATTAAATTAATATGTGGCTCAAGCACCAACAACTTTTGGCAAAACGGTCGTCCTTGTTAAATTGTTTTTGGGTGGATGATTTAAAATTATATTAAATCTTTCGACATGTAATTAGAAAATAATAAGGTATTATAAAAACATCAATAGCAAATAGAAATATAAATATAAATAAATTATAAAAATAACACAAATAAATAAAATTGAAACAAAAAATAGAAAACAGAAAAGAAAATAGAAATAGAGAAAGGAAAGAAAATGGGAAAAACAAAAAAGTGGGAAATTGCATGGTACACTTGTCATTTGGAAAGTGAATGGGAAAAATATAAAGGGAAGAAGGGAGGTAGAATAAATACATTCATATTTCTGGGTACTCTTACGCTGCCAAAATATTTTTGGAGGATTTAATGGGAAAATGTTGCCAGAACAGGGAATGAAGGGCAAACACGAAGGGACAAGTGGGCATCCCCAATGGAATTCTCTTTAGATCGTATTGTCATCTCCTCCGTGTTCTTTTCTACTTTAGGTTCAGCAATTTCCACAAATTAGGCCCCAAAGGTGTCTGAAACCAGCCTAGACATATTCTTTGCTTTCTTTGGAGGTGGTGTCTTCAAAAGGTCTACCACTGCATCAAAATCCGACATTGTCGTCTTGACACCTCTTTCTTTCTTCCTAACAGTGGTTGGTTGGATCCATTTAAATGATGCATCACTGAAACATACCAATTATGTCGCTGAGTCTGAAGAAGTTGCAAGTGGATTAGGTTGCCTTGGCAATGTGGAATGAGGAGGAAGTGGTATTTGACGAGAAGGTGGGATGTACGGAGGAGTCAGAACTCGCTAAGGAATGTTCTAAGTTGCCATGACAACAGTGGATTGGTTAAGTCTTTGACTAGAAGCAAGGCATTGCTATGTGGTGTGGTCGATCAGAAGAGACGCATCATCTACCTGATTAGGAACATATGTACAACTTGGAGGGGGAGATGGTTGTGGGTAAGCAAGTCTCTTAACTTGCAATTTCACTACCATGGAGGGACCCCCTCCACAGGGTTTACCAGGCACCCCTGCTTGGTTTGGGTCCACTCATCACCACCGGAAAGGTAATTGTTGGGTCGAGAGACGAGACCAAGACTACCAATGCCAACCACCCTAGATGTTTGTGTGGAGGTTTGTTTATAAGGAACTGATGACTTGGACTTCCTCAAACCACTCGCTCTCATGAACTCTGCAATTTTCTTATTGAACCAATCAATTGACCTATTGAGTATTATCTGAGTTTGGAATTGTTGGTCGAAGATTTCCTAGGAAGGCCAATTCAGTTGGGGCAATGGTGTTGACATGAATTTCTATGTATGCATGACCTCCAATAATCTACTACCATCATCCACCACTCTTTCAGGGACCATGTGGTGGTGAATGCTTTGATTTGATCCAAGCTCAATCGGCCCCAATCCCTACTTCTTACTTCATAGTCATCTGCACAATTCACTCAATAGTCTTCCAAATGACCACATGTGTGTAACTGGAACATATCCCAAGGTGGGCTTTAAAGTAACCCTTGCAATCAACTGAGGTTATGATGTTATGAGGATGCAAAGGGAAATGCACCATCGTTGTCTTGATATTATGGCCGTCTGTGGTGCTTCAGCAAGTATAGTGACCAAGTGTGGTTGTTAAAACCCCCTGCCACGTGCCTTTTCTTATACCTTTTTTGAACCTCGAACAAGGACCTATACAATCATATCAACATGATATTGTCACTCAAAATTCTCAAGACTATGAATGGGCATCCTTCAAACCCACCTACCTTGATGTAGGTGGACTTGGGAAATTGGATGAACTCTTGTATTACATGACCAAGTTGGCACCTTCCTTGGATATCCTTGTTCCCCAATTGTCGTCAAGTGCCCAGACCACCATGATTGAGAAAGCGTCATTGACTCATCTTAAATGTTTGTTACTTTTCCTCAAGGATTAGCTACGGGTAATACTCATGTACTTTGGTTAGAGGACCAAAGTTTCTCTACAAGCTGAGGCTAGAGAACATTCGCAGAGCTACCAAAGAGTACACCAGGTATGATGTCATAAAATGTCCTTGTCACATTTATTCCTGTGAACTACCTATACAAAGCATCATTGATGATGTTCCCCTGATCAACAAATTGCTTGTCGACACAGATGATGCTCATGGCCAAGAACATCCAAAGATGAAAATTTGTCATGGTCTTGTTTCCCACTAATCATGTCTAACAATTCTTTCTTAAAATCTGACCTAAAGAAATTAAAGGGCAGCTTTGACAAGCCTCTCCTTTTATATTTCAATCACCCGACATTCATGGTCAAGAGGTGTTATTGAGAATTCTTATCCCAATGAGCTTGTGCAACCTTCTCACTCATCTTTGAATACGTATCCCAAGGCAGAATCTGGAAAGTGATATCGATGGATTTGTCGTCTATCTTAGCCATATCCACATCCCCTGAGAAGCAAACCTCCCTAGTGTCCAAATTGTAGTGTTGTGCGCAGGGGAACACTAAGTTTGTGCATTGGACAAAGACGGGAAAACCAACAGCATCTAGTAAACCACTTTGTGACAGGAGGGCAGTGACAACGATAGGTGATTCTACATTTATCCTTTTGTGAAATTTTTCAAGTTCGACATGTCCAATCTGGGAATCATCAATTTCAAGGACACTAGTCTCAAGGATGGCCATGGATTCGAAACCCATGTATTTGAACTTCGTCTTTGCTTCCTCGATAGCACGGAAGGCAGCATCGACAAGAACTTCGAGATTTTTGTATGGATCCAGAGGTAGAAAAAGCTTATGTTGATGTGAAGAGCATGCGATAGTGATTATGAAAAAGTGGGTTTCACCTTCTAATGCCCTTCTAGGAGTTTGTAGGAGCGGGGCAAAACTTTGGTGTACCCAGGTACGTCAAGCTTCCATTTGCTTGCAAAAGGCCCAAAACTTGATCAAAATCCAAAGAACGAAGTACAAATGAGAACCTTGCAAAGAGATGAAAATTTTGCGTAAGGTTTAAATAATCACGCTTCTCCGAATTCAAATAGTAGAGGGCTAGAGATTTTGTGCAGCGCACGTACGTAGGATGAGAAGATTGGGCGCGCAAAGGGGTTTTGTGCCCACTGCGAACAAGCCAGTCGTATTTATAGTGAAAATCCCCTTAACTTGGCACACAATGCCCATCGCCTCAATTGAGCATGCACATGCTTTGCGCCCAGGAGTCCCAGCCACCCTGAGCCCCTAGTCACGTCGAACACAAAACTCTGTCGAACTTTAGATTTGGCATGTTTTTGCATCTGGTGCACCTAGCAAGTCGAGTTGGGATGACCTAACGGGCACACCATGAGCGAAAACATGCTACGGTGTAATTTGTTTGTGCTTTCGCATCCAATGCCCAAAGGGTTGAGTCGGCCCAACCTCCAATGGGCACGAAAAGCATGTTTCAATTTTATGAAATATCGGCTAAGTATGGAAAAACAACTTTTTTGACAAAGTTGAACTTTGGAACAACGGCTACGTGTTCATACCAAAAATTAGATAATTTTGACCAAGTAAAATTTAGGGTACAACAAAGAGTAATGAGGTTTAAAAACAACTTCAAGAGTTGTTGGAACAAGGCATGATATACCCAAGTACTTCACCTTGTAGGGCATCCATTGTGACGGTACAAAAAGATGGACCTTGGAAGATGTGCATATATTATAGAGCCTTGAACAAGATCATTGTATGCAATGAGCCAGGTTCAACCTACAACTATCCTATCTAATAGATCCAGACTCAGAGAAGGTTAAGCAAAGAACTCAAGGTTACCTATTGAATCAGGGCATGACCCAATGGATCCACAGACCTAATGAGAGGAGCACTTACAACACAATGTTAAAGGAGAGGGTTCCAAAGCCTCTAGGTAGATAACTCTATGAAGTAGCTCTAAATAGATCTCTATTATTAGTATTTATCTAATCTAGTATTGCCAAGCTAGCAACACAAATAAGGGGATGGGTTTAAATCATATCACAAAGGAGGCAAGGAGCCACGGTAGGCAAACAGGGACCTGGGCTACCATTAGTGGATCTATGGCAAGTTTCAACAATCCTATAGCCACACTAAGTATAAGAGTATAGAAAGCTTAAATAAGGATACACATGCATTCATTTACTAAGCAATAAGCAAGTTTTATCTACTAAATGAAACAACCATGGTTAGAATGTACTTACCTTGATGAAGAACCCATCGAGCCTCAATCTCCCCCTTGGCTAATGGTGCTTTGCAAGAGATTGTTGTGGTTGTGAAGACTCCAAAGGATGGACAATAGGCTCTAAGCCAACTAAGGGCCTCCTAGCAAATCTCCAAGACTTTCACAAGACAAGTCTCTCAAGACAAGACTCCAAACAATAACTCCTTCAAATGTAGAGTAGGGCAGAAGTGCAAGCAAACGCAGAGCAAAATGAATGTATGTGATCTTTGGAATGAAAGGGGGACTTGTATTTATAGTGGTCAATGATCCTAATCCATCCCAAAAGTTAAGCCAACGCCATAGGCCAGGTTCAATGTAGTTAAGAGGAGTCGACTGACATTGAACTACGTTAGTCAAGCTGAAACATTACAAATGCCAAAAAGACACTCAACACTACATCAACCAGGTCAATACAGTACGGTAAGGGTGTTGGAATATTGTCATTGATGTCAAAAGAATTGTAATTGATGTCAACGAAAATATCAATGGAATTGTAACGGAAGTTAACGGAATTATCAACGGAAATGTTAATCAAATTGTCAACAGAAATGTCGAAATGTCAACGAAAATATCGATAGAAATGTCAACAGAAATGTCAATGGTCATATCTTTTGGTAAAGAGGTGCCTCTTGGATGGGACACCTCCTTGTAAAGAGTTTTTGAAGGCTATATAAGGCAGATAGAAGGTTGAGAAAGATATGAAAGTCGAAGTGTGAGATATGTGAAGATTAATAAAGAAGAGAAGGAAGCAAGTGTGTGGAGAATAAGAAAAAAATTTATACAAACACATACAGATTTGAAGAATGGTATTAATTATTTCTATCATTCAAGCATAAACAAATTTTTGTGGAGAAGAAGAGGAAATTGAATTTGTCATCATTCGTTGATGAAGCAACAATAGTAAGGTGGAAGATTGTTTTAGTAGAGGTCGATGCCTTAGAAAGAAGAGATTGGTGTCTCTTGCTAAGTTGGTGCTTAGCAGAGGGGATTGGTCTCCAATTGGTTGGTGCCTACAAATTGTTTAGCAAAGGGGATTAATCTCTCTAGTAGATTGGTGCCTACAAAAAAATTTAAAATATTATACGATTGGATTTGGACGATGGTTCCAAGCAATTATTCATATGTAGTTTTTTCCCGAAAGGGTTTCCACATAAATCTGGTGTCGATTTGTGTCAATTTTATGTAAATGCTTTGATTATGAATATTAAGTTTCATTAAGTAAAAGATAAGATTATACTGATTCACCCCCCTCAGTATAAACGTGTTCTCAGCAATTGGTATCAGAGCCGGTTCCTTCAAATATAGTCTAACCTCTAGAAGGTAGATCTAAAAAGCACACATGGCAATAGAAACAAGAAGTAATGTCATGGCAAAAGAAGACAACTTTGTGAGTAAAGGAAAAGAAGAGATGGATTTAGAAGAAGAATATGACAAAAATCAAAGAGAAGTGGGTCTTGAAGGAGAACTCATTTGTGCCTTAAGCGAGATCAAGCAGCTTAAGAAAAATAAATTTGAAACAGAAATTTCAACTTCAAAAATATGAAGAAGAGGATTGTGTTTTAAAAACAAGAATGTCACAAAGTGTTGAGGAATCGAAAAAAATTATCATCAACGTTAAAATTCAACTAGAGGTGAAAAGGATAGAATAAGAGGTGACAATCCAATTGAAGACAAAAGAAAATTGTGAGAGGCTAGAGTCTGAAATTGTTTCATTGAGTTTAAGAAGAGTACCGAGATTTTGGATGATATTATAAATAAACAGAGATCACCATTTATAAAGACTGGTCTTGGATATAAAGAAAATCAGATGACCAACAAAGATCACAAAGAGCCACCAAAGAAGGTAAATGAGATAAAGACAAAACGTTATGCAGATGTTCTCAAAAGTCATATCAGCAAAAAGAAAGAGAATCAAGTCCCATAGAAAACAAGCACTCTTCCAAAAGATAACAAGAACAAATTCAAAAAGTCCTTTACTCCAAGGCAGGCACATATGACCAGGTCCCAAAGTTCCTTTTATGGTTATTGCTATTTCTGTAATCATTTTGGTTATAAAGCAATAGATTGTAGGGCACGAGCAAGAAATGAATTTGTATGGAACAATAACAGTTTTTATGGGTCTTCAAATAGAAACTACAATCCATTTGCTCCTTTAGTAGATTACAATGTCAGATGCTATAAGTGCAACTTTGGACATATAGCACACTTCTGTAGAAGTGGTTTTATGAAACCTCCTAGGTAGAATAAGAAAGTGGAAGCCATGAGTAAACAAGAGGAAAAAACTTCAAAAGTATGGAAAAAGAAACAAGAGCGAGAAAAAAATGAGAGACCTATGCTTGTGCAAACCGCATTTCTTGCACAAGAAGTATCACTAAGCTCATAAGAAGCACAAATTCGGGGGGAGCTAATCATTGCATTATCTTTCGGCTCTGTAGATTCTTTGGTGATATGCATTCAAAAGACAAAGAGAAAGATCGGTTAATGAATATTCTTTGTGAGAGTGATGATGCAAGTGATGGTACTGTTATTAGAAACAAGTCAGAGAAGCAGGAACAGAGAAGAATGAAATCAGTCAGGGTGCAGAACATCTTACAATAGGAATCGGCCAGCATCAAGTGTAGATTGCAAAAGGTAGCTCAGATCCAACAAGTGATCAAGTTGAGAATGTTAATGAACATATGGAACATGATATGCAGATAGAAAGGAAAGTGGAAAAGAGGAGTTACCACTTGAATAGCTAGAGATAATTCAGATGGATGTAGATGATGTCAAAAAGCCCAGATTTGATCAAATTCAAGGAGAGCAAATGAAAAAAGAAGTCCTTATGCAAAAGGATAGGGAAGAGCAAAAAGACAATCATTCAGTTGTAGTGATGTTGAAGAAGATGACATGGATGTTTCTCATGATTTATTTGTGGATGGAAGTATAATGAACATCCCTTTGCCATTAATGTCAAAGGGGAGAACTAACGAAGGGGGAGCAAAGGAGGAGAACCATAACAAGGAGTTTCTCTACAGATTTGCCATTAATGGCAAAGGAGGAGATAGTTGGAATATTGTCATTGATGTCAAAGGAATTGTAATTGATGTCAACGGAATTGTAATGGAAGTCAACGGAATTATCAATGAAAATATCAATGGAATTGTCAACAGAAATGTCAATAAAATTGTCAACAGAAATGTCGACGAAAATGTCAACAGTCACATCTTTTGGTGAAGAGGTGTCTCTTGGATGGAACGCCTCTTTTGTGAAGAGCCTTTGAAGGCTATATAAGGCAGATAGAAAGTTGAAAAAGATATGGAAGTTGAAGTGTGAGATATGTGAAGATTAATAAAGAAAAGGAAGCAAGTGTGTGGAGAATAAAAAGATATATCTTACAAACACATGTAGATTTGAAGATTAATAAAGAAAAGAAGGAAGCAAGTGTGTGGAGAATAAAAAGATATATCTTACAAACACATGTAGATTTGAAGAATGGAATTAATTCTTTCTATCATTCAAGCATAAGTAGATTTTGTGGAGAAGACGAGAAAATTGAATTTGCCATCATTTGTTGATGAAGCAACAATAATAAGGTGGAAGATTGCCTTAGTAGAGGTTGGTGCCTCAGAAAGAAGATATTGGTGTCTCTTGCTAAGTTGGTGCTTAGCAGTGGGTATTGGTGTCTCCAGTAGGTTGGTACCTACAAATTGTTTAGCAATGGGGATTAGTGTCTCCAGTAGGTTGGTACCTACGAATTTTGTATAAATATTATTATACAGCTAGATTTGGACGGTAGTTCCAAGTAGCTATTCATTTGTGGTTTTTTCCTGAAAGGGTTTCTACGTAAATCTGGTGTCAATCTGTGTCATTTTTATATGAATGCTTTGATTATAGATATTAAGTTTAATTAAGTAAAAGATAAGATTATACTGATTCACCCCCCCCTCTCAATATAAGCATGTGCTCAACAAAGGGAAAAGGTGTGAAACAAACTATATTAGCCATGGCCGAGGAAATTGAAAAACACACTGAACTACATCGGCCATGACCAATGTACAAATGTAGTTGGAAAACACAATGAACTGCATCGGCCATGGTAGATGTAGTTGGAAAACACAATGAACTACATTGGCCATGGTAGATGTAGTTGGAAAACACAATGAACTACATTAGCTGGAAAGACACACTGAACTGCATTGGCAATGGTAGATGCAATTGGAAATGGGCAAATTGACATAGTTGAGTAAGGTAGGATGGAAGGAGATAGGTAGGAAGGAAAATCTGAGGAAGTTGAACTAGAAATAGGAATGATATGATCATGACATAGATAGCAACATCTCTCACTAAGCACCAAAAGCCTTCCCACCCCTTTCCCGATGCACTTTTTAAGGCGTGCATTCAAGGAGATTGAAGCTCAACAAGTTGTTGCAAGAGAAAGCATTAGTAAATGATAAAAATAAAAAATATTTGTATACACATGCCCCACTCAAAGATTATCACATGTCACAATAGTACCATATACATGACTTACCTTTTCGTTGAATGACTGCATGCAAATATTAGTCTCGATCATGGAGGGCGCAACACCTGCATTTGAAAAACCCTAGGGATACAAGGCTAAAAAAGAAACAATGAGTGCATGCACAGGATGGTCAAAATAGAAATGAAAAACTCTCAAAACTGATTAAATGACTTGGACAATTGACAAGCCAAGATCACAAAGGCTAGATGAGAACCAAAAATCCAAGAATGTAATAAAAAATGAATGTAGAACACATTAAAACACAACCACCTAAATGTGAAGGGATGTTTGTGAGGAAAACTTGGTCCTATTTGAGGTATTACAATGCAACCCACAAACTAGAAGCCAAGAGGCATAAGAAGGGAAATACGATCAAGGATGTGATCAACTAAAGGCAACACCCATCAAGGGGAATATCGTAAAAATATGATGTAAATAAAGAATGTGAGGTGTCACATGAGTGATGTGAACATCCTTAGCAGGAATGAGACACGCTAGACAAGTTAGCAAGGCTAAGAACTATCAACATCAAGGACCTAAGATATTCCAACTAATGAACAAAAAGCTTGGACTAACAAGTGAAGTGCATAGATCTCATGAAGGCTACATGCATGAAAAGTAAAATGGATCCTACCTTCCCAAACATGTTTCCCACTCATCAGGTCCCATTACAAAGTCATTAGTCTACTGCGAAGATTGGATACTTATGTGAGAGAGTAGGTGGCACTACAATTATATGATATAATGAGATTTCATATCCCAGTCTACTAGTCTACTGCACCCCAATGGACTTCAGCTCTATCATGAGGCCAACTATGTGGTTTGAGCTTCAACTAGGATAGGAGATGTGCCAAATAGAGATCACGTTTTTTGGTGTGATCTGACTTTTAAGATTGTATTTGCTTATTGTCTTTTTCTTGTACGATATGGCTTTTAACTCTTTTGGCTTTTTCTATTCCTCCTCCAAATGGACTATGAGAGCCAAACATGAATGATACAGGTAGCTAACATGAGATCTTACACTTGACCACTAAAGAGGACCTAAAGACCATAGTGTCTAAAAAATCCTAGACATGCCCACAAATAAGTGTGCAATCTCAAAATTAACCTATATGTGCCTCAAATGAAAGGAAAGATGGGGATCATGGGAGATCCGTCCATGTAATAAGTGATACAATTATGAATATGCTCGTAGTTGATCACAAAGACATAAAATAGTGCAATGAAAGGGATGGGAACTATGCTATGATAGTCATGTCACTAGGAAGTCGAACTAACCTACAACAAATCTAGTACAAACACCAATGAAAGTAGTAGTCATCCCAAATGAAGGGGAAGGTAAATCGTCATTCCAAAATAGGGGGAATATAAATAAGGGCCAAAGGAATCACAAAGAGACTAAGGCAAAAATGACTAAAATGTGCTAAAAATAAAAATCAATGAAAAGCCTAAAGGTGCTACCTAGGAACCACAAGGAAAATAAAGGCCAAAAGTAATGTGATTTAAAACCAAAAAAGAAACAATGGTGCAAGTAAAATGAAATAAAACCAAAGAACCACACATGAAACAATGGTGTAATTAAAATGAAGCTAAATGAAATAAAACACATAAAATCAAAGGAAAATGAGACAAAAAAAATGAGCAAAAGCTATGCTAACGTCTATATCAAAGATGAACATGTGTCTCTTAGAAGGTTGCTTGAAGTTGAACTTGTTTGTTATTGGGGAATTATAGAAGAAAAGCAGGCATTGTAGGATGCCCCAAAGGGTAATTTGATGTAGGGATGGGCATCACAAGATGCCTCAAAGTCTGAAGTGACGTGGATGGGCATCGCAAGATGTCCCAACATATAACATGGAGTGAGGTGAAACTAAACTGTTAGAATGAACTACATCAAGTTGGCCGATGCAGTTTGATAAACTTAGATAGGAAGAATGAACTATATCGGACTAACACATGTAATTTTATGGAACTGCGTTGTCAAAATGAACTATATCAGACTGGCCAATGTAGTTTGACGAAACTGAACTATTGAAATGAACTACATAGGGTTGATAGATGTAGTTTGATAAATCTGAATTGTCAAAATGAACTATATTGGGCTAGCAAATGTAGTTTGATGAATCTGAACTATCATAATGAACTATATCGGGTTGGCCGATGTAGTTTGATGAATCTCGGTTGTCAGAATGAACCATATCAGGGTGGCCGATGTGGTTTGATAAATCTAGGCTGTCAGAATAAACTATATTGGGTTGGCCGATGTAGTTTGATGAATCTCAACTATCAAAATGAACCATATTGGGTTGATCGATGTAGTTTGATGAATCTAGACTATTAGAATGAACTATATCGAGTTGGTCGATGTAATTTGATGAATCTGGCCTATCAGAATGAACTATATCGCGTTGGTTGATGTAGTTTGATGAATCTAGGCTATGAGTATGAACTATATCAGGGTAACCAATGTAGTTTGATGAATTTGGGTTGTCAAAATGAACTATAATGAGTTGGGCGATGTAATTTGACACAGGTAAATGTGTTGATATGTTGGATTTTAAGGATGTTGAAATTGACATGAGACCTATAGGAGAGATGTGAAGAGACTTATAAGCTAAAGGAGGACCATTTATGATGTGCTTTGGAGTAGGCATTTGAACTAGGTGCTCCTTGGGTTCCTGTGACCTAAGAGGTTGAGGTTTGACGAATGCAACCACCCACTTGAAGTTGTTCATGTTAGCTATCATTTCTTTATTGTTGCAGAAAGAAGGATCAATTGTGGTTTGGACAACATTAGCGGATGATTTGGGATTAGGAGGGTGTTTGTATTGATCATTAAATAGTTGATGTTGTTTAGCACGAAATATACTGAGGGGGGGTGAATCAGTATATTATATATCTTTTACTTGATCATATTTTTTTCCTTTAACCACTTAATCACATATTCAAGATATGCAATAAAATTGAAACAATAATATGCACCACACAAAAGAGAGTGACCATATTTTTACGTGAAAACCCAAAGTGAGAAAAACCACGGAGAACGATCTCAAGTATATGAATGAGCACCAACTCAAATTACAAAGTTCGCAAGCACCAACTTGCAGGAACACCAACCCCTTTGCCAAGCACCAACACAACTATTTGTGAGCACCAACCCACAGGAGCACCAACCCCTCTTGTGTATAAAACACAACTATCTCTCAATGTTGCTTACTCAACAAATAATAAAACTCTACAATATCTCCTGTTTTTTTCTCTTCGAAAACAAATACAAACCATGCACTCTTGCATATTACAAATGGCTTCTCAAACCTTTATTTATAGCTTTCCAAATGACCTTTGGCATTCACCCTTTGTGACCCTTCAATCCTCATGGAAAATGGCACCAAACTTGCATGACCCTTCGTATCCTTGCATTTGAAAAGTCATATGGTGACCCTTCATAAGCAAAAGCATCATTTCCTCTTTTGTCTTTATCTTGGTGACTTTTCGTATTCCTCAAAGTGTCCCTTCATGAAAAAATGCATCATACCCTCTTTTGTCTTCACATGGTGACTCTTGGAATTCCTCAAGATGACTCTTTATGAGAAAATGCGTCCCATTCCTCTTTCGTTTTTTACGTCGTAACTCTTTGACTTTTCTATGGGCCCTCTTTTGACTTATATGCAACCAAAAATATATTCATTAATATTAAATAAATATTAACACAACCAAGATATGAATATTAAAAACACCATTAAATGCAATGGGGCCTTTATCACCAATAATACTAGACCTTTGACATCAATGACAATATTTCCAACAGATGTTGATGTGATTGTGATTCATCAGATTGGGCTTGAGAGACTTTAAGATAGTCTTCATAACATTGTTGAGTAATAGTGTCAAGAATTAAATATGGACCAAGCAAAGAAGCAAGAAGAAATCGAGGAGATCATGACAATTCTCATGAGACTGACCTATCGTAGCATGCCACCAACAAAACTTATCAGGATTGAACCATTTTGGAGGAGGTTTGGAAGAGTCAAGAGCTCATGGATTTAGAAGGTGGAATCTTTCTCTTGAGTTTGTGGACTCGAGGGAGGGTGGGTATGGATTTTATTGTTTGGTTTGGAAGCTCCTTCATTAGGCTGTGGGGGAGGCTTAAATTGAGATGAAGTGGTATCAATGACATTAGTTGATGATTCTTTATGAGATGATTCAAATTGACTCATGAAAAAGTCTTGCATTTTTGCTTGATATAAGACCTCTAAAGTCTTAGGGAAAAACATCCTAACTTTGTATTGAAAAGGGGATTGAAAAGCAGTGACAGAGTTTGAAAAGACTATCATCACCCATGTTATGATCCACATTGTGAGCTAGAGACTTCTATTGTTTGATGAAAGTGTGAGTGGATTCGTTAGGAAGTTGCTTAGCATTGATGAAATGGCTAAAGTAATTTTCAGGAAGATCATTATGATGGAATTCTTTAACTAGAGCATTGACTAAATCCTCTAGTTGTATAATAGAATGTCTAAGAAGTTGATTATACCATTCTAGGGCATCTCCAGTAAAGGGTTTGGCTGGAAGTTTGGTAGTAGCAAAAGTATTAGTTTGAACCCATTCCTTATAAAGATTGCCAAAAGACTTAAGGAAGCACACAGGGGCTTTAGCCCTATCATATGTGATAGTTGGAGAGATGTCTCCAATGTCTATGGACACAATGAAAGAAGCTAAAGATTAATTTTTAAAATGTTGAAGCATTTTGTTGTGAATTGGTGGTTGAGGAATAAGGTTTTCATTGGCATCTCTAAAAGGAGGAACAAAATTATGATTTGGTTGAGTCATGATGACTTGAGGTTGACTAGCCATTTGCAAAATTTGATTTTGCATTTGGAGCATTTGGGAATTATTAGAAGCTTGTATAAAAGTCATTTGTTGGACCATTTGTGCAAGGATTTGAGTTGTCTCAATAGGTGGGTTTTGATTAAAGGTATTAGGAGGGGGATTGCCAACATTGATATTATGAGGAAGATTCCCAACATTAGTGTTGGTTGCCCCAAATGTGGTAGAAGAAGAAGGAAACTTGTTAAAGCCACCGTTTTTGTTAGGAGTGTAAATGGGATTATCATAAAGATTCTTGAAAAATTGGGAGCCATCTAGATCATCGGTTTGATTGATTTCCACCATATTACATTGTGATGTAATAATGGCAAGTGCTCTTGTTGTGGGTGTAGCAAGGGGAGTGTGAACATTGGTTTGAATTAGTGGAACAGAATGTGATGTTCCAACCATTGATGTAGGTTTGTTGATGAATGTACAACTTTTTGGTTTAGGTGAAAAAATGGTAAGGTGTATAATTGTCATGATTATGAATCCGTCTTTGAAAAAAATTTAGATCTACTATACGGTATGGGGTAGATCGAGATTGAGAAGATTTAGAATGATTTTGTGAGAAACTACACCATGAAGATGTCTTCAATGGTGTACAAGGCAGGAAGAAGAGAACAACTCATGAAGGATCTGAATGGGTTGACTCCGGCAAGAGAGATCCTAAGAGGTGACATCATGATCATAAATGATTGAAAAATATAATGAAAAAGAATTGATCGTAAACAATTGATTGTATCGTCCAAATCGATACAGTCAAAAATTGAAGTTGAAAAACAGAGTGTATCGGGTTGGTTGATACAATTTGGCTAAAAAAGACGGCACCAGTTGACAACTAGATAAAAATGAATTGTATCAAGCTTGGAAGATGCTGTTGCAAAAAAATTAAACTGTATCAACCATGGCAGATGTAGTTGAAAATCAATTAAACTATATCGGCCATGGCGGATGTAGTTGGAAATAAAATGAACTATATTGACCCTAACAGATGCACTTTGTAAAACAAAGAACTATATCAGCTCTGGACGATGCAATTACAAATACACTAAACTATATCGGACATGGCCAATGCAGTTGTAAAGACTGTTCAAGATATATTGACACAAAATTGTATCACGTTTAGCAAATACAGTTGGATGGAAAAGAAACTTGGGATAGAACTGTATCACATCTAGCCAACACAATTGGCTGTAATGGTGAAGGCAATAGTAAGCTTTAGTCGAGTTTACCAGAATGTATGCGATGAGCTAGGTTCAACCTGCGACTATCCTATCTAATAGATCTAGACTCGGAGAAGGTTTAGCAAAGAGCTCAAGGATACCTATTGAATCAGGTCGTGACCAAATGGATTTGCAGACCTAATGAGAGGAGCACCTACAACACAATGTTAAAGGAGAGGGTTCCAAAGCCTCTAGACAAATAACTCTAGTAGCTCTAACTAGATCTCTATTATTGGAATTTATCTAATCTAGTATTGCCAAGCTAGCAACACAAATAAGGGGATGGGTTTAAATCATATCAAAAAGGAGGCAAGGATCCATGGTAGGCAAATGAGGGCCTAGCCTATCTTTAGTGAATCTATGGCAAGTCTAAGCAATCTTAGAGCCACACTAAATATAAGTGTAGAGAAAGCTTAAACAAGGATACACACACATTCATTTACTAAGCAATAAGCAACTTCTATCTACTAAATAAAAGAGCTAAGGTTAGAATGTACTTCCTTGATGAAGAAACCATTGAGCCTCAATCTCCCCCTTGGCCAATGGTGTTTTGCAAGAGATTGTTGTGGTTGTGAAGACTCCAAAGGATGGACAATAAGCTCTAAGCCAACTAAAGACCTCCTAACAAATCTCCAAGACTTCCACAAGACAAGCTTCCTTCAAGAGAAGACTCCAAGAAATAACTCCTCCAAATGTAGATTAGGGCAGAAGTGCGAGCAAAAGCAGAGTGAAATGAGTGTATATGATATATTGGAATGAAAGGGGGACTTGTATTTATAGTGGTCAATAATCCTAATCCATCCCAAAAGTTAAGCTGACACCATCAACCAGGGCGATGTAGTTAAGAGTCGGCTGACATTGAACTATGTTGGCCAAGCCGACGCATTAACAATGCCAAAAAGACAAACTCAAAAGTACATCAACCAAGGCAATACAATACGGTATGGGAAAAGTTGTGAAACAGACTTTATCGGCCATGGCCAATGCAATTGGAAAACACACTAAATTGCATCGACCATGGTAAATGAAGTTGGAAATTGGCATAGCTGGGTGAGGTAGGAAGAAAGGAATATTTGAGGAAGTTGAACTGGAAATAGGAATGATATGATCATGACATATATAGCAACATCTCTCACAAAACACCAAAGGCCTGCCCATCCCATTTCCGGTGCACCCTTTAAGGCGTGCACTCAAGGAGATTGAAGCTCGACAGGATGTTGAAAGAGAAAGCATCAATGCATGATTAAAGTGAAAAATATTGTGTATACAATCACCACTTCCTTGAAATAGATATTGACTTTCACGAATTGATGACTTGCTAGACCAACTTCAACATGCTAAGTATTTCACAAGGTTGCATCTCAAATCAAGTTATTGATGTAGGAGCATTCGAGTTCACAAGCTAGCTTGCATCATCCAAAGACATGGGTTTGAGTTCTTATGTGCACTTGTACACATTTGTTTTGTGGTGTACAAGTTGTCATCTCTTGCGACAACTTTGCGCGTGGAAAAAGATCAACATGAAGTTGAAGAACATCATCAAAAGTTCCATAGGGCAAGGGAATGCAAGGAGGATGGTTTCAATCATGTTTTATTGGTCAAAAGTACCTTTTCTTTGGAGCATGACGAAACTGTCGTTCCATGTTGACAACAATTGCATAACCGTTGGTCTACACCAACCAACAATTTCACATGTTTTCCCACAAAAACTTAGACACGGTTTTCCCGAAAAAACTCTATTGATTATATGGACTGTGAAAACATCAAATCTTTAATTTCACCTGTGTTTGTAAGATACACAAAGTAACTGCCTAAATCAAGCAAACATGACATGTGGATTGTTTTCCAAAACAAAGGGAGTTCGAAAGGTGTGGCAGGATGTCAATACCAGGCCACCATGATTTGAAGTCAGTTTTGGAAGAGCATGGGAGAGTCATCCCAATCACCCATGGAAGGGCAAGGATAGATCAAGCAAGTTCGGAGGGAAGAGTCCAATTCTAGATCAACGCAGAACTAAGAGAGAGCTCAAAGAAGCTCAGAGAATGTGAGAGTAGAACCTATTGAGGGTTGTACACTAAGGGATGTATGTTTATTGTAACCCGGTCATTGCACTGAGGGAATCTTCTTTATAGTCTATGGGAAGAAAGAGTGTGAGGTGTGTGTGTAATCTTTGTAACACAACTGAACATCAATAGAGTATTTGTTTCCATTATGAGTCTTGTGTCCTTGAGAGAGAGAGAGTGGTGGAATCATCAAGATCAAGAGCACCCAGAGTTGCAGACTTGGCAGATATGATGAGAGGAATCATAGAAAGATTGGATGTAATGGAGACAACACAAAGAAAAGGAACTCACGTTGAAGATGTGACTGATGATGAAAGAGTACAAGCTCAAGAAAATGAAGTAGAAGAGATAATGGATTAACTAAGAGTAGATTTTTAAGAGCTATTGCAAAGATGGTTAGTAAACCAAAGTTGGATACCTCTTGCTATGTAGAAGTTTGAGCCTTGAGGAGCTCATAAACTAGATCACAACTATGAATAAATATTCTGACTACGAGTCAATGGAGGACCCCAAGAAGGTGAAGATTCTTATACCAAGCTAAAAAGTCATGCATCCTTATGTTAGGAGTATGTGCAATTGGAAAGAGAGAGGAGGAAAAGATAGAATCAAAACTTGGGAGAAAGTGGTGACAAAACTGAAAGGTAAGTATAATATCATCTTTGTTTATTCAAGAGGTTGTACAATTTAAGCCAAAAGGAGTTGTGTGTAAAAAAGTATACGGAACAGTTTTATAAGCTTTCCATTAGAGTGGGTCATATGGAAGATGTCAAGAAAAAGTGTCAAGGCATGTAAATGGACTTTGTATTTCCATACCCCAAGAAGGTGAAGATTCTTATACCAAGCTAAAAAGTCATGCATCCTTATGTTAGGATTATGTGCAGTTGGAAAGAGAGAGGAGGCAAAAGATAAAATCAAAACTTGGGAGAAAGTAGTGACAAAGCTGAAAGGTAAGTATAATATCATCTTTGTTTATTCAAGAGGTTGTAGAATTTAAGCCAAAAGGAGTTGTGTGTAAAAGAGTATACGAAACAGTTTTATAAACTTTCCATTAGAGTGGGTCACATGGAAGATGATCAAGAAAAAGTGTCAAGGCATGTAAATGGACTTAGTATTTCCATTGAAGATGAGATTAGAATGTTTAAGTTGAAGTCGTTTGAGGAAGCCTATCAATGTGCATTCAAAGCGAAGGAAAACTTGTCTAGAAGCAACAAATGAACTCTTGAGGAAGGTTCTCAAGAGGAAAAGGACAAAACAATGGTTGAAGCAAACACCATACTCATGAAGGTGAAACAAATACTTCACAAAATCAAAATCAGTCCTAAAGCGAAAGAGGTTATTCTTCTAGATAAAAAGGATACTTTGAAAGAAGAAGAGGTAGACAATTCACGGGTAAGTGCCATGAATGTGGAGAAGTTGGGAATAGAGCATTTGAATGCTCCAAAGCATTTCAGAACAGCAACAAAAGAAATGAAGCAAGCAATCATATCGCTCATGTAGATAAAGAGAGCGTTGGATCTCTATCACACACAAAAGAACCGAAACGTGGTGAAGCTCTTATGATGAAGAGATTGTTGTTGAAACCAACAAAGGAAGAAGGTGAACCAATGCAAAGAAAGAACTTATTCCGGACTATTTGCAAATGAGAGGTAAGTGCTGCAAAGTTATTATTGATAGTGGTAACACAATAATTTGGTTTCAAAGGAAATGGTGGCAAAGCTTGGGCTGAAAAGATTAGTGCATCCAAACCCATACAAAGTATCTTGGTTTCTTAAGAGTCATCAAGTATTGGTGAATGAGCAATGTATTGTCAGTTTTCAGATTGGTTCATATAAAGATGATGTGTTGTGTGATATTATGCACGTGGATGTATGTCATGTGTTGTTGGGAAGGACATGGCAGTTTGATAGAATAACCGTGCATGATGGTAGAGCAAACACCTACACGCTTGTGAAGGATGGTAAGAGGCATACATTGAGCCCATTGAAAGAAAGAGGGGAAGAGGTGGACACCAATCTAATTATTGTAGAAGACATGAAATTAGAAGACATGTTTTGCTTTCATACCAAAACCTATGCAAGTTGTGATCACAAACAAGCTAAGTGATCTTCCTTTGGAAGTTTAGTATTTGTTGGAAGAGTTTGTTGATATGGTGTCTAAGAATTTTTCAGATGGGCTGCCATCTATGAGACGCAGTAGTCATCACATGGATCTAGTGCCCGGAGCAAGTTTGCCAAACAAAATAGCTTATAGATTAAATCCAGTGGAGAATGTCAAAGTGAAGAGGTAGGTGATTGAGTGTTTGGAGAAGGATTTAATTCAAGAAAGTTTAAAACCATATGCAGTTCCAGCAATATTGGCACCTAAGAAAGGGAGATTTGGGCACAAGGGTGAGGCCATGTGGTGGGGCCTGAGTGATTTTCCAGCCCCCACCTAGGTTCAATACCCCCCCAAGTCCTAAGGGACAGGTTACCCTTGCATTTACACAACCGGCTAGAGGTTATAGGGGGGGCTCGCCTTGTTCAAAGTAGCGCTGAATAAGCTTCAGGACATTGGGCTAAACCTCGATTCCCCGAGTTAACAAAAAAAAACAAGATAACAATCAAGTATAGATTTTCATTGCCATGGATGGATAATTTGATGGATTGTTTGGTTGGAGCAAAGTACTTCACACGGATCATCAGGCATTGCAATTCATAAACAGCCAAGGTAATTTGAACGAAAAACATATGAAATGGGTTCAGTTTCTTCAAAGTTATTATTTTGTTTTGAGCCATAGGAGTGGGCAATCCAATAAGGTTGCGGATGAATTGAACGAAAGAGCTCTTGTAATAAATGAGCTAAGAGGAGAAGTCATTGAGTTTTACTCAATGAAAGATTTATATGAGGATTTGGATTTCCAAGATGCATGGGCAGCATGCATGAATCCAACAAGGATGTACAAACACCATGACTAGAGTATATAATACAAGATGGATTGTTGTTCAAGGGAAAGAGGTTATGCTTACCTCAAGGTTCTATGAGCGAGAACCTATTGATGGAGAAATATAGTGGAGGCCTTGCTGATCTGTTTGGAATAGATAAACATTGGCATAGTTGAGTGAGATTTAAAATTGGCCAGGGTTGAGCATGGATGTCAAAAAGTTTGTGCAAAGATAAGGATTTGCCAACATGTTAAGGGCAAATGTCATAGTTTCCGGTTGTATCAGCCATTACCAATTCTGAAGAGACCATGAGAAGAGTTGAGCATGGATTTTGTTATTGGGCTGCCAAGAATCCAATGAAATAATGACTATTTTTGTTGTAGTGGATAGATTTCCCAAAATACCACACTTTTTAGCATGCAAGAAGACTAGTGATGTCACGAATATTACAAGTTTGTTTTTCAAAGAAGTTGTCAAGTTGCATGGATTGGCAAAAAGTATTGTATCGGATAGGGATATTAGATTTGTCAAATATTTTTAGAGGGCATTATGAAGGAAACTAGGCACATGATTGGAGTTCAGTTCAGCATATCATCCTCAAACAGATGGGCAAACAAAGGTAGTGAATCATAATCTTGGTAATTTGCTAAGAAGTTTGGTTGGAAACAATCTCATATAGTGGAATTTGGCACTAGCGCAAGCTAAATTTGCATCCAATAATTCAATGAAAAGAAATACACATATGAATTCATTCCAGATCGTTTATGGTTGTGTTTAACCCTAAATTTAAATGTGGGATCTAGGGTTAATATAAAAGTAGTTCTATCACAAGGGTGATAAACTAATCTATAACAGGGCAATTAATAGAAAACTCAGATAAACAATATTATGAATTTATACAACTAAGATTGCTAAAAATAGTAAAGTACAACTATTGAAAGATATTGCAATAAATAAGAAACAATGGTACTTATCTAGTTTACTATGTGCAAGCAGATCTAGACTAGAAACATGTTTAAAGTATGTAGAATCAGATGTCAAATTCTGAAAATTGCACTTATGTGGCCGTGAAAACTACCTTCGGATCTAGACACCATCATCGATGCTAGTGTCTAAATGTGACGCATGTGTCCAATACGGAATAATGACTGGATTTGGATGCAACCAACTTCGTTGTTATGGGTTTTCTTTCACTTTTCTATTGAGGTATTCAGATATGGGATACAAGTTGTTGCTCTTCATTGATTGATCAAACCTTAGCTCTTCACCCTTGAAATGAGTTTGTTAAAAAATGGGTTAGTGGGCTCATGGTATCAAATTGCCCCAAAGGCCCCTCTGTCAATGGACGCTACCTACATAGCCAATACTCCAAGGACGGTCTCAGACTTATGTAGTTCTCCCCTATGTGTGGAAAAGTGTGTGCACAAGGGTGCGATATATCATATGAAAATGCATGCAGTGATCTAACTTGTAATTTGACAAATATTACTCATGAATTTCTCTTTAAATGCTTCAAACCTGTGATATGACGGCACCTATGCTTGATATACAAATAAAAACGAATAGGGCAGAGTAGAGTGCTTGTGCAATCGATTGACTTAACTTTAGTAAGTGTTTGCTTGGTATTTATTAGATGAAGAATGAGAAGGCTTAGACTTGTATTTATACCACACCTTTTGAAAATATCTCACGGTAGGGTCCAATAAGACAAATAAGCCGACCCATAGGTTTCAACGATTTTGTAATTTGGATGACTTTTGGCTACCGAACACTACATAAGAATCTAGACACTACCATCGACAGTAGTGTCCCTCTGTGGCCGGTAGTGTCCAAAGGACTAAAAAACAAGGATGGATCTGAAATTGACAATAAGTATGTTTATCAAGTTTTAAGTTTTTTGTGTAGTACAGGGGACTTGGGCCATCAGAATGATATGGATCGGATTGGGAGATATACATTTAGGCATAGTGAAATGGCGATTACGAGCCTTTCAGCAGCAGGGAGGTCTAGAACTGAAGGGTAGAGTCTTACTTGATATTTGCCAAATTTATAAAACTGAGATGCTATAAATTTTTAGTTTTAGTATCTATAGGTTGCAGCCCTAAAGGAGAGTGTGAATTGAGAAGCACAACAGATATGAGGAGTGCTCAAGTAGAAATGTACACAACAGTTATGCATGATGTGCATATAGAGGTGAAGAGAAGATTGGAGGAGAATGGTACAAAGGACAAGAAGCACACTGATCAAACAAGAAGAGAACATAATTTTGAAATTGGGTACTAAGTATTGGCACGTTTGCATAATGAGAGCTTTCCCAAAAGGGAATATAACAAGTTAAAGTGGAATAAAATTGGACCTTATAGAATTTAATAAGGTTCTCAATGAATGCTTATGATATTGAGCTATTGGATGGAGTGGATATTTCACCTATCTTCAATGTAGCGGATTTGTACCCTTACTTTGAGGGACAAGGCAGTGGAGAAGGAACAAGTTCAATTCTTTGAGTATAGATTGGAAGCAACAATTGTCAGATAAGGCAAAGGAGGAGATTGAGGCCATATTGGATACATGAATTGGCACAAAGACAAGAGATAGAGAATACTTTGAGAACTTAGTGAAGTGGAAAGACAAAGCAGCTGAAGATGCAACTTAGATGCATGCATCCAAAGTTGCCAAACACGGAACAACCATTGAGGAGCTCGCTGAGGATTCATGAGCAGGAGCTCACAGACAATTTCTTTTACCCTAGGTGTCTCATTCAGGAACATCCAGGCTCACAAGCTATCTTGCATCATCCAAAAACACGATTCGGGTTCTTGTGCAGATTTGTTTCATGGTGTGCAACTTGTCATCTCTTAAGACAACATTGCATGTGTGGAGGAAGATTAATGTCACGTTGAAGAACATCATCAAGAGTCCTAGAGGGCAACGAAATGCAAAAAGGATGGTTTCAGTCATGTTCCATTGATCAAAAGGACCTTTTCCTTGGAGCATGACAAAAGGCGATGATTTCGAAACCATTGCTTTGTGAGGCAATAATTACAAAACCACAACGGATGTGTAACTGCTAGTCTGCAACAACCAACGGTTTCACTACACTTGAAATATAGGCAAAGTAACTGCCCAAATCAAGAAAACATGATGACACAGTGGTTTCGCAACCACCGGTCTACAACAACTGACGATTTCACCCACATTTGAAAGATATGCAAAGTAACTACCCAAACCAAGCAAACGTAACGTGTGGACTATTTTTCAAGATAGAGAGAGCTTGAAGGGAGTGGTAGGATCAGTGCCAAACCACCAAGATTCAAAATCAGTTTTGGAAGAGCATAGGAGAGTCATCCCAATCACTGAAGGCAGAGCAAGTAGAGATCAAGCAAATTGGGAGAGAAGTGTCCAGCTCCAACGCAAAGCAGAATAGAGAGAGCTCTTAGAGAAGCTCAAAGAGTGTGAGAGTAGAGTTATGAGCCTACTAAAGGATGTGTGTTCATTGTAACCCGGCATTGGACTGAGGGAGATTTCTTCATAGTCTAAAGGAAGAGAGAGAGTGATGGTGTGTGTGATCTCTATAACACAACTAAGCATCAATAAAGATGTGTCTATGTTTCCATTCTAGTCTTGCGTCCTTGATAGAGTGCAAGTAGTAGAACATTGTTGGGAATAAGGTAGGTATTCACTTGGCCCTTGTACTCCTATCTGCACCAGTTATCATCAAGTTTGTATGAAGGAGAAGGATGTATCGAAGACAACCTTCAAGACAAAACAAGGTTTGTACGAATAGTTGGTACTTCCATTTGGTTTATGTAAGACACCTGCTACATTCATGAGATTGATGAATAGCGTATTAAAAGTAAACCTTTCATAGATATGTGTCATAGGGTAACCAGATTATATTTTGATATTTAGTGCAACATGGAAAGAACATCTAACTCATTTAAAGCAAGTATTGTGAGTGTTGAAAAAAAACAATTCTTGTGCAATATGAAAGAATGTGAGTTTGCAAAACAATCACTCGTCTGTCTGGGACATGTGGTTGGAGGAAGAGAACTAAGAGTGGGTTCAGCAAAGATAGATGATATCACGAATTGGCCCACACCTAGGAGTGCCACTGAGACTAGAAGATTTGTGGCAGCAATACAATACATGAAGAAGTTTATTCTAACATTCTTTGCAATAGTAACACTTCTACATATAAATGCAACAGTAGGAGAGAAAATTGAATAGGGTAACGAACATGGTAGTGCTTTTGATTCTTTGAAATATAAAATCGGCCATGCACCAATCCTTGCTCTTCCTAATTTGCAGTAGCCATTCAAAGTTGAAACAGATGCAAGTGAGTATGCTAAGCAGGCATTGCTGTTGCAAGGAGAGAAGCCCATTTGCTATCATTTGAAGGCATTTTCTTCAGCAATAAGGGGGTATCATGATTACAATAAAGAAATGTGTGGACTAGTTCATGTGACAAAGAAAAAGAAACATTATTTGTTGGGTAAGAAAACCATTGTGCATACTAACCATAAACCTCTGCATTATTTGCAAACACAAAATAAAATTGCAGCAAGCAAGACACTATGAGTGGATGGGATTCTGTCAACAATTTTTGGCAATCACGTAAAAGAAGGGTAGCACAGATGTAGGGGCCAATATGTTAGCTAGGCCACCAATAAAGCAAGTTTCAGCTTTGGCAACAATCCCACAACTTGAGACTTTCACGAAAGAGGCTTATGGAGAAGCTTATACACAAGACGTAGAATTTGGGAAGATATTCCAGCAATTGCAGGTCAAGAAGGTTGATAATGAAGACAACGGGGGATGCTACTTCAAGGGTGGGCTATTCTACATGGTGAATAAACTATGTGTGCCACAGGAGGGAAGACTTATCTTGATGAGGGAAGTGCATACTTCAAAGGTCTCAAGATACTTTGATGTTGAAAAAACCATGGCTCATTTGCAATTTGCAAAAGAATAAGTTTCAAAGTACATTAGAGGATGTAAGTTATGTTGCACAAGCAAGCCTAAGGTTAGAAAAGAAGGATTGTACATGCCATTACATGTACCTACTTGATCATGGAAAAGCATTTCTATGGATTTTGTAAGAGAATTACCTATGTCCAAGCATGGCCATGATTAGTTATCTGTTCTAGTAATAGATTCATTACCTACGTCCAAACACGGCCATGACTATCTATATGTCATAGTAGATAGATTCATTGAAATGTGTGTTTTTGATTGCATGCAAGAAAATAATGTAAGGGCATGAGGCAGCTAAACTTTTCTATTCTAATGTTTGCGTGCATTTTGGGTTAGGCTAAGTCCATTGATTCAGAAAGAGACTCAAGCTTTTTGGGTAAGTTTTGGGCCACCTTGTGGGGCAAGATGGATATCTCCAACGAGACGTGTCATTTCATCCTCAAATCAATGAGCAAACAGAACTTGTCGATGAGATTTTGGTGCAGCTGATAAGAGGTTATAACAAGTATCCAAGGACTTGGAATGAGTCTTTGGCATATATTCAGCACTCATACAATATGACAATACACACACACACTAACAAGTCACCATTTGAAGCATGTTTGGGTTATTTGCCAACTAATCCTCTTGGTGTTGCAATGGAATAGCAGGCAGGGGTAGAGAGACAAGATTCAGAGGTGATAAGAGCAGAAAAAATCCTTGAGAGGATTAGCATCCATCTCAAAGTGAAGGATCCGTTAGAGAAGTCTCAAGCCAAGTACAAAGCTAGACATGACCAGCACCAGAAAGAGCACACACTTGAGGTAGGTGATAAGGTATGGCTATATTTGAGAAAGGAAAGACTTCAAGGACAAGATAGGAAGTTCAAGCCTCTAAGTATGTATGGCCCATTTGCCATCTTGGATCAGATTGACGAAACACTCATAGGCTTGATTTACCCTCATTCATGAAAATGTATGCAGTTCTCAATTGTGAGAATTTGCACTTGTGTGAGCCATCCATGCTAGATGACTTGGTTGTGGACGTGTAAGGAGAGTTCGAGGAGGGTTTAGTGTTGTAGCGGAAAGTCAGAGAGACTCACATGGGACCACAATACTCTTGGCAGGTTGGACTCAAAGGGAAGACGCCAAGGTGAGCATGATAGTACTCCAAGTAAAAGGTGGAAAAGTTGTTTTCACATATCCTCCCCCACTAAAAGCTTTTGTGGGACCAAAAGAATCTCAAAAATGGAGGTATGATCCATAAGAATCCAAAAAAACACTCCATCACACAACAAAATCAAAACCCAATTCCATTCATTAGATGAGTTCCAAAGGGAAAGTTCTAAGCATGGGGGTGAAACCACCACTTTATGCAAGTGACAATTACATAACCGTTGGGGTGGTTACATAACCATTGGTTCCTCTAGAGTAGTAGTTATGAAACCGCCACTATGATTATGCAACTATCGCAACTGTTCCAAGACCGTCGGTTTCAATTAACCGGCGGTTTCACCCATAGTAACCATATAGGTATACCTATGGTAACTATCAAGAACGGTGTCTTTTCAGCTTCTAAGATGGTTGGAGATCCCTTAGTGCACAAAAAGACATTTCCAAGCATGATAAGAAGATGGCACAGAGTGAAAGAGAGGGATCAACTAGTGAACAAAGTTGGTCTACAATTGTTGTAGGAAGGATTAGAGAAAGGAAATGAGAGAGAGAGAGAGAGAGAGAGAGAGAGCTGAGTGAGCAAGAGAGTCCTGTATTGTACTTGTTCTATTTCCTCATTGTAATCCGTCTTTAGCCATAAGAAGATAGGGAAGCATTGCAATTGCCTCTTCCACTAGTTTTTTCCCACACCAGGGATTTCTCAATCAAAAATTTGTGACATTGTGTCTCCATGCTTATATATTTTGTTTCGTGTCTATTACATTCATGTTTCAGTTTTGAAGTTTTATTTCTCTCTTCCAACAGCATACAGCATATTAATTCAAATCATTTTGAATGATTTGAACTGCTATTTTGAAGTAGATTTGAACAAGAACAGCAATTTGTGATTCTATAAATCCTAGCAAGCTTGAACTTGAGATTTATAGATCATCCTAAGACCAAGGTCAGGAGTAAACAGGACCTATGTCTATGTATTGCCATGTTCATAATCACAATAGTTTGGCTGGCTCAAACTCTCTACAAAATTTGACAAAAATATAATCCATAAACTTTCCTTCCATTTATATGTTTATTATCAACCTAGAACAAAGGTTACCAAAAACGGTGGAACTACAATAGTTTTCCATACTTTTAGGGTTATCGAACAAAAATGATAAAAGCACTGTTGGATGTTGAGACATGGACCAACTAGGACTCGAACCTAGGACCTTCCATACGCTGCTGGAGTGCTCTACCACTGAGCTATTGGCCCCTCTTGGACCAGTCCATCTTCAGTCCGAGTGTGGCTTAACACCAACACCCCCCCTTAAGCCACACCTCTCGTGTGCTTGGGGCTCCTAGCCTGGGCCTGGCTCTGATACCATGTTGAGATATGGACCAACTAGGACTCGAACCTAGGACCTTCCATACGCTGCTAGAGTGCTCTACCACTGAGCTACTGGCCCCTCTTGGACCAGTCCATCTTCAGTCCGAGTGTGGCTTAACACCAACATTGGATAGGGCATATATAAGATAAAGGGCACTATGTTTTACTGATATAATATTTTTAGTTATTTTCAGCATGTAACTAATAAATTTATTATAGATAAGTACAATATGAAGAATATAATAAGATTTACAATTTCTAAAATTTATAGCATTTAGTACATAGGTGATATCATACTAAATTTTATTTTTAAATTATTGATTTTTCTATTGTACTTGGCAGATTTAATACATTTAATATTAAATTTTTATTTTTTTGTTATGGGTAACTTGGAGGAGGCCATTGTCAAGGAGTTAACCTTTATGACTTGAACCCAGAACAACTTGATTGTAAGAAAAATAAATTATTAATATTTAATATTAAATTACTATTATTATTTTCATGTATATTTAACCTTTTTTTCATATTTGAGGTCCACCATATCAAATACAAAGGATTTATCATTGGTTAGGACTCAAAACATACAAAAGTTTGTGAGACCCAATCAAACATGGGTTTTATTGGCTCGGATACAATAATCTATTGTTATATGGTAATAATATAGGTATCATCTCCTTATGTGGGCACGATGGGGAAGATGATGTGTTTGAGTGGTGGTTGTATTAGGCATTATCTCCTTGAGTGGGCATGATGATGAAGATATTGTGTTTGAGTAGCGGAGATACATGTTCAGAAATGGTTGGAGGTAAGGAATGTGCACCCCGTAGTCTAAGCACAATTAAATGAATGAGGTAGTCTTTCATGCCATAAGCTACTCTATAGTAGTGTGCCAGGCAGGGGTTTAATTTGGTATCCGTATGAACGTATTTAACCTTTTTAGACCGTATAAAATAAGCTTTTTAACCATATAATGTGGGGGACACTGGACGGTATGTAAAGGTAAATTTTGGGCGGATCGTCAACAATTCTGAGGGATGACAGTTGACATCTATTTAGTCTTTGTTGTTTCCTTCTCTAAGATGAGGTGTCCTAGCTTTTAAAGAGGTGTCCTAGCTTTTTAAGGGCAATGTTGAATGTAACCGTCAAATTTAACCCATCGATTGGCAGGTATCGTGGACCTTACATAAAAGACCTTTCATTTGCTTATGTTCTTAAAAGTTTCCTGGAATTTTTATTATGTTATTAAAGGTTTCCTGAACTCTTTATTTAATAAAATCTCAAATAATCTGCAAATAAGATAAAATTAAATTTCGGGCAAAACCTGGTTATGTGGATTGCCGTTGGAGGGACAGAGCGCTGCTGCTTGCATGTAATAATTAGCAGTAACAGTCCAGTCACGATTATTTGCACTGTGCACTGCAAAGAGCTCCTTGTATCTCGCCAAATCCCCCAAATATATAAACAGCCTGTGAGACGAAACGGCGCAGTGATTCGAACCCTGCTCTCTCAAACACAACAACCCCTCCCAGGGTGCAGGTGTGGGAGGGAGGCCGTATTTTGCCCTCAATTTGACAATGAGGGCGTGAAAATAACCGGAGGCCTCGTCCAGAAACCCCTTGAAAGAATTGACGACACGCGAGAGGGTCTCCTGGTTGCGGTTGCGGTTGCCGTTCCGTCTGTTGTGGTGGTTGGAAGACGGGGAGAGGTTGCGTATTTTGGTGCGGAATTCTTCGATGCCGATGTAATGTAAGCGCCACAGGTCCTGTTCGATGTCTGAAGCATACGAGGAAGTGTCGAGGCTGAGCAGGAGACGTTCGTAAGCGTCTCTCAGGCTAATGCGGGCTCCTCTGACGGCAGGGTCGAAAGAACCTCTGCTTTGGAGGAGTTCTGCTAATTTTTTGGCAAGGATTGAGATGTTCTTTAATTCTGACTGATATCGTTGTTGGAATTCCGAGAGTGGACCAATTTGCTTATCGTTATGCTTAGGCGAATTCATTATCATCGTGCGGTATGCTGAAATGCAGTCACTACATACAAACCCGTTTTGAGTTTCGTGGCCGCGGTTATCTCAATTTTACAGCGCTGCCAAAAAAATTCGCAGCTTCTCTACGCTTAGCTGTTTACATAGGCAAGCAGCTGAATATATGATATCCAAATGCACCAGATTACATAGGCGAGCAGCTAAATTTATGACATCCAAATGCACCAAATTACAAATAGAAATGAAATGATTAAGTCCACGGAACCCAACCTTCCATGGCACCATCTTATGTCAAGTGGTTTTTCTTTTTTTTACAGGGTATAATTAGTAGGATGGATTTTTCTTCAAAATGATGGTTTGATTTCCTATTAATTTAATTGTTTAATCTCTTCTTTTTAAATAGTTTTAATATAGTATTTTTATATTATATATATATTTGTAGATATGTAAATTAATATTTAAGATAAAACAGTGTATTTATGATTACTGTTTTGACATATTTAATTTATGATTAATTTTAAGATTTTTTGACTATTTTTCTTCACTTTTCACGTGATGACTCATTCCTTCAAGAAATTCAAATCAATTCAAAATGTTCTTATTCAGATCACTCAGTGGCTTGAGCTCATCTCCAGATTGAACCATATTTTTAGCTTAGCAGATTGAAAGATGTGCAAATTGAGTGATTCAAATACAAAGTGCCATGTGGCATCCTCTATACATCCAGATGCCATGTGTTATTATATGATTAGTCCGCATGGCCATTTTAGTGGGTCAGTTGCCATGTGTCATCGTCTTGTTGCTTCATATATTGACAAACCCAAAGACTCAGTGATAGGCAAAAACAAAATGACTAAGTGAAAAAAAATTCCCCGTGTCTTATAGTGACACAGACGACAAAGGCAAAAGGTTATGGATCAATGACATAACGACAAGTGTAAAAAAGCCAAAGTATATTAAAAAGCTAAAATGTATGACTAAGGAGTTAAAGACAACAACAAAACACCATGTGTCAAGTAAACCTGTGAAAGCTAACATCATAAATTCAAATTCAAATTTGATGAATGGATGACAACGACTGTTGCTCTACAATTAATTCTCACACATGGAGGATTCGAGTAATAAATTCATAAGGCAAGTAAATGGACTATATGTTATGTTCCTAAGTGAAATCAAATTACTTTTGCCAATTGCTAGCTACGAATTGCTATCTAGAGCTCCTTAGCGAACTAAAAGCCCTAAATTTTGAAGTTTAATATAGATCTCAAATTATTCAATAATGGAGGCACAAAACTAGGACCTTGCACCTTTAATGTTCTATTTTGGGACCAAACAAGAATTTTAAAATACAAAATTTGACAAAACTATTTTACTTGGAGCATTCAAGCATTATTCAATAATCTACACAGAGGTAGAAGTCATCTAACTATATAAAGACAAAGAAGAATTGTCCCTAGATCAAATGGAGTCCATAGATGACCTGTTGGCAATCAAAGTGGTTGGACTCCATAAGGTAGCAGTGAAACTAAAGGTATTCCCTTATGTGTTGACCTAGTATTTAATTTGTTTACAATGTGCACTTATACAAGATATATATGTTATAAGAACAATAGTGTGCAACCTATAGCATATATAGTTGCCCTAGCTTTTGAGAAGTTATATAAATTGCCACCACTAAACATTCCATATAACCATATAGTAGCTAGTAACTGGTTTAAAAACAATAACATCATAAGCACCATGCTAAGATGGGCCCAAAACCCTAACAAAATTTCCATGAAGGTCCCTATTGGTCAATTCGGGTTTAGTGTTAGAATTGTTATGGCCTTATTGGAAAAACTACATGTGGCTTCATCCATCACTCATGTAAATGAGATTTGGGTCTCACAGTTTGGCATATTTTTTTAGGGTGAGAGCATTCCTCCATAGGGGAAATCATAAGCTTCAACCTAAAATCCCAAAGAGACCGAATGCATGACCAAGAAGATGCCAACTTCTACGTGTTTTCATACTTGATGGATGTTATATGTGGAACTGTTACTCTGGCCAAAGTTATGCCCTAGGAGCCAAAAGGGACAAAATGGATTTGAGATGATTTTGACCATCTTCGCATAGATAAATATAATGATTATATGCAAACAACAGTAGACACCTTCTACCCAATGGTTTATAGGGCAATAAATGGGTAACTTATGCCTGGGTTGTCTATCTAGATTAAAAGATCACTGAGGGCATTGGGTGATTGTTAGTTCTATCCAAATCCCATTGTTATCAAATTTGAGTGCACATTGGTGGATCCATTCTTACTACCAAGACCTGTACTAGACAAGTTGGCCAAGTAAGAGATAGCTTCCCATTTATCCAACAGTGTGGATGGAAATCTGAGGAAGATTAGATTAGCCAAGTATCACAAGACACCTCTCAGCATTGGAAGATGATAGTTACAAAATAATGAGCAGTTGGTTAAGACTTAAAAACATCAAGGCTCATTCAAATTTGGACTAGCTGAGAATAGATACTGGGATCCCAGGAAGGTAATAAAACAACATATATACAAGTTCTACAAGTAATTCAAGCAAGATTATGGCCACCAAGAGTATGAACATGACCTAATATTTATCAACCCTTAGCATGATTTAGAGCTTTATGCAAAAATGAAAAAAGTTCAAATACCAATGAGGATCGCTCAAATGATCCTATATCAAAAGAAGATGCAATCAGAATAGAACACGAGGAAAATAATTCTGAACTAGCTATGTGGCCTCAAGTAGAGGAAGAAACTGATGAACAGATGAGAGCAAGAATTCTTAAAATTGTCCCAAAACCACATGAGGTAAAGTAACAAGTTTTATACACGGGAGAACCTCCAAAGATCACAGTTGCATTCACCTCCATGGTTACAACAATTTTTCCACCTCAGGCTCAAACAATAAGTTAGTTCCCTTCTCCTCTTCCATTTAAAATTATAGCCACACCTTTTATAGTCACTTGTGAAAAGTCTCTTCCTGCCTCCCTACAAACCCATGTTAGCACACAATAAGAGGAGACAGAGGAATATTCAAATGAACAAGAAGAAGAGGGAGATTTAGAGATAAGTTATGGTGGGAACCCAGAGGTAGAAGCATCATTGGACATCTTTCATAAGGTGCCTTTACAGAACACTCTTGGGACTTGAAGTCCCACTCCTCACACTCAAGACATCAGACAAGGACAAGTTGAAGAAGTAAAATAAGCAACTATGACAATTGGCACTACGTTGGGTACACCAACTACTTCAATTTTCCCACCTATGGTCACTTCAAAAACTTCTCCCAAGGCTTGACATGAGTCACTATTTCCCATGTTCTAGTAGTAATTCTTCCAACCACCACAACTTCCATTTATCCATCCAATATGGCACAAATTACAAATACATATTCTTTGACTAATAATGTCCCTAACACTGATTATATGTATGTTATATATACTCCAATTAGTCAATTCATGAAGGGTCCAACTCAGGGTGTTATTACACAGTTAAGTCTTCCCTCACTTGGCCTAGGCACAACAATCGCCAATCAACATTTTGAGGATTTGATATCCCAAGTCATTTTTGCTACACAACCCTACATGCCATCTTCTCACCCAATTGGGTGTTTCAATTACATAGTGTCTCCTAACAAACTCAACAATTGTCTCAATCAAAGAGCTTCCTAACCTCGCTAAATATGTCTTTAGGACACCTCCTGAGATAGACATCTCAAAGGAGAGGCTGCCCATTCCACCTTTCCCCTCATTACCTACACCTTCCCACTCTACTTATCCATCTCTTTACCTCCTCATGACACCACAAAGTCCCTCATTTCCATCCATTCTCATGACTCCACCACAAATCATTAAACCCACTACCTCTTATACCTCTTTCCAAGATTTTATAGGGACTCCTGCATGGATATAGAAAATGCAATCGAAGCAGTCATCTAGGCAAGCCTTGGTGATCACTAAGGAGCCTAGATTAATCATAGAATTTGATAAAACATCAAACAAACTCAAGAGGGTGAGGTGAAGGATAGTTATAACTGATGGGAAGCCTACCGAATTTGCGAGATAAGAAGAACTCTTCTCATTAACAAAGAAAATAAAAACCAAACCTGGGGATGAAGATGAGATTCACGAAGACCCCGTTTCCATGGTTGATGCTATTGGAGGAGTTTTGAAAAAAAATGTTTCGTGGTCTCCAACAGACTAATAAGAAATTAGAGGCATAAGGCATAATAGAACCTCTCAAGGATATAGTAGACAATGTACACAATTCGACTAAAACCTTCTATGACAGTATGTTTTATCTGATAATCTAGGGGAGAGTCATGACCACAGTGGAATAATGGGGTAAAGTTTTATGAATATGTAAAGATCTTGGATGCCAAATTGCATTTTATTAAAAAGGCAACAAGGTAAAATTAATATCAACACCTTGATTTGCTACAACTTCCATATATTACTTTGGCTCATGATTTTGTAACTAGCAAGAGAAATAACTTATGGAATGACACAAGAAGATATCCGATTTGGTTGAGCTAACAGCCGCAGCTTCCCTATATACCTTTCTAGTCTGAGTTGTATTCTCCTAAGTAAGGGTGTGTAATAACTACTCTAAAAGGAGAAACCTTCACCTAAGACCCTTAAGTTTCCTATACCATTTCTTCCTAGGCTATCTAACTATGTTTGTCTGTAAGTGTGCAAAAGCTACAAGCAATAAGCATTAGTTATAGAAACACATGTCCACAAAGAAACCAAACCAGGAAGTAGTCCCTTAAAAGCATAGATACTTCTTTTATCCTCTACCCTTCCCTCTTTTTGAAGTTTATTTGATTGAGATTTACCCACTTTAGAATAGTGTTTATCCATCCATCCAACCCAACTAGGTTTTAATTTTTTCATTAGGATTCATTTCACTTCAAGCACGCTTAGTTAGCAACCTGCATACTCAGCCTACTTTTCCACCACCATGTTTTTTAACCTATACTTGCAAATCATGTCCTAGAGTGGAGTTTACCTCCACTGGGAGCATAAAATGTTAGAGGCTACCTTGTTAAATCTAGGGATGTGTATAATACCCACATCAACAGCAAGAATTTGGCACTCAAACGAGGGCCACTTGTGTGCCTTCCCTAGTGAGAAGGTATCCCCTACATTTGAGTTTCATTGGAGACACCCAAGAGAGTTACTAGGTCTAGGGCCAAAGCCAGTCTTTTGGTTTCACCTTTGTCAATACATCAAAGGCCTATATTTGTACCAGTTATTTCCAATATATCTCAAGTCAGGACACCTTCTCCATTAACAATTATTCATCCCATTAATCATCATATGGCCCAACCACCTTGGTTAATTGGATCAGTTATTGCCATCCCAGGGGATGTGCATAATTTACCAAGGAATTTAGAGAATTATATACCTTCTTTCTCCCCCTCAAGAAGAAGAACTACATAGGAACATATCAAGCCTTTCAAGGCTATTTTGAGGTTAATGGATTTCATTGATGAAGATGTTGCATGCAATATTTCCCCATTTACATTGTAGGATGTTGCATATGATTGGTACCTCAATCTTCAAGATAGATCAATCACTTCTTGGAATGCATGTCAAAGCACTTTTCTTGCTCAATTCAGACAAGTGACCAACCCTAGCCTGGTGTATCAATATTTTACCAGTATGAAGAAAAAGCCTAATGATCCAGTATGGGATTTCAATTAAAGATTCTATAAGGTGTACACTTGGTTGAGTCCAACATGTAGACCAAATGTAATTTTAGCATTGGAGATGTACAAGAACACATTGGATCCAATCACTATGGTGTTCTTGCCAAGAGTTGCTACTGCCAACACTTTGGTATTAACATATGAAGAAGCTATCAATATTGATAGATAGCTAAATACTCAAGTACCAATCCCCCTCAATATCAATGTTGGTTTCCCAACTCTGAATCAAGTGCCCCATGTGAATCAAAATGTTCTTACATTCAACTAGAATCAATTGTATGCATTGCTTCCTCTGATATAGAAAACACCAAATCAGAATTATGGTTATATGAAAAACCACGTACAAATGAATGGTCATCCTCAGAACCAACATTCAATTCCATCCAATACTACAATTGCAGAAGGTGTTGATTATACAAAAGCAGAACTAGATTATATACTAAAATGGTCCAGAAATTGAGCAATGATTTCTTAAGCATGCAGAAGAAGATGGATAATGCTACTAACCAAAATAATAACCAAAACTTAGGGTTTGAAAGATATAGCAGACCTTTCAATCGGTTTATAAATAATGTAGAATAACAGCAACCCAATAAGTTGTTAAAAATCAATATAATGGAAACAACTCTACCCAATTGGTGTAAAGTTCACAATACATCACAACATGGTGAACTTGAATGTGTGGAATTTTGTGTAGTGTTTAAGATCTTCCAAAGGGATATTGTAAGGCAGTATTTGTTGAACAACCCACCAGAGTTACACCTTGAATCTAGTTCCTCAAACACCACCATGGTATTTGAAATGCATGAGTCTTATTTCCAAAGTGAGGATGACAATGAACCAGAAGATAACTCTGATGAGATACATGCCTTCCAATAGTACCAAAAGGGTAATTATAATCTGAGGGACAAGCAACCCTTCACAACATGTACTCCTTTAAACAATATCACTATTCCACCAAATCCAAGGGTTGATAATAATCCACCTCCCCCAAAAGGGAACAAATAGCCCTATAATAAGGAGGAACAAAGTAAAGGAGGATACAACATTATTGAAAATATGAAGAATATTAAAGTGAACATTACTCTTCATGAATTGGCTCAGATCAATGAAACAAAAGGAGCTCATGTTGAAGTCCATTATAGGAAAGTCTACTAAAAAAAGACAAAGACTGTTCATGCAAATGTTATATACAAGAGTAAACCAAAAGTTTCTCCTTTTTTTTTACTATCAGATCATTCAAAAAGGACATTCATAATTGTTTAGTTGATTATGGAGCTTTGGATACTATGATGCCAACTTCCATTTTCCAAAATCTTGGAATGACTCTAAGCCCATCAAAGAGGATGATTTCATAGCTAGATAAAATAGTGGTTCCAATAGTTGGAGAATTGAATGATGTACGCATCTAAATAGAATCCAAGCCACATGTACATATGACTATTGATCTACTTATGGTGGATATCTTGGAAGGATACAAACTCCTCCTTAGTAGAGATTGGTCCAAGATGCTGAATGGATATGTAGCAACAAACTTCTCTCACATTTGGTTGCCATGGAGAGGTATTGTAAACCAGGTTTGAATTGATTGGGAACCAAGAATGAAGCACCCCATTACAGAATAAAACACTAAGAATGAAGAGGTAAACTACAAATCTACTGACCTTGGGATTTATACCTTTACCAAAAAGTATAATGTGTAGGAACTAGAAGTCCAGGGACCTTCCCAATTGTGGACTCTCCACTTCGATGGTTCAAAATCCAAACAAGGATCAAGCATTGGTGTTGAGTTAGTTGATCCACAAGGTAAGAAATACCTATGTATAAATTACAATTCCCTTGCACTAATAATATATCAGAGTGTGAGGCACTAATTTTGGGATTGTAATTTACTCTCAAAAATAATGTCAAGCAATTGCTAATATATGGAGATTCAGAAGTGGTAATCAATGAAGTCAAGAACAAATACCAATGCAAGTTATCATACCTGAAGAGGTACAAACATAGAGATCAAAATTTAATTGAGTCCTTTGAGGCCTTCAATATAGTGGTTGTTCTTAGAGAACAGAATCAAGTTGTTGATTCACTGGCTACTTCAACTACCAATTTAGCACCACTACAAGAGTTAAAGTTACAAAAGTTTTCATTAAGCTAGTACCTTGTCTATCTGTTCTTGATAACTTCAAAATTTTCCAAGTATTTGATTATGACCAATATATTGTCTAATTCTTGACTAATTTAGGATAATTTGAGTCTCAAATCATTAATGACAAGGAGATTAGTTATTTATGCCAAGAGGAATTGGGAGAATAAGGAGTCAATCAGTTGGAAGAAAATAGACTTCCCTTAGGAATGGTTTATTTGGAAAGGTAATTTGATTTGGACCCTCAAGCATAGTAGAAAAGACATCCTAAAGTAAATGAATTTGAGTTCAATAAGGGGAATTTAGGAGATGAATATGATCCATGATACATCAATATTGATCTTAGCTACACTCCAGAAGAAAGGCAAAGGGTGAAGTATTTACTCACCCAATATAAAGATGTGATTGCATGGATGTATGAAGACTTGAAGGTTTTTAACCCAAGGGTCTTCACCCATACAATCCCATTGAAGCCTGACCACAAACCATTTAGGCAAAGGCAGAGACCAATAAATCCTATTCTGGAACTTCTTATTCAAAAATAAGTGGAAAAGTTGTTGAGTGCAAAAATAGTTTTTCCTATCAGACATTCTACCTAGGTGGCTAACTTAGTCCCAGTCAGGAAGAAGAATGGGGATATTAGACTATGTGTTGATTTTAGAATCCTGAATAAGGCTTCCAAGAAAGACAACTATTATTTGCCTTCCTTGGATGAAGTGATCCAGATAGTAAGTGGTTTAGGAATGATGTCCTTCTTGGATGGATTTTCAAGATATAACTAGGTGTTAGTTGAATCAGAAGACAGAGTGAAGACTGCATTTACTACAAAGTGGGGTACTTATGCATACAAGCATTCCAAGGGTTAATAGGTAAATGTATAATCATTTACATGGATGACCAAACTATTTTCTTAAAGACCCAAATTGATCACGTAGGCTACCTACAATCAACCTTTGAAAGATACAAAAGATTTAACATCATGCTAAAACCCAAAATGAACATATTTGGCACTAGTGAAGGCAAGATCTTAGGCCACATCATCACCAAAGAAGGAATTGTAATCAACCCAGATAAAATTTAGGGGATATCAAAGATTGTATTGCTAAATAACAATAAGGAGCTCAAATATTTCTTTGGGAAGATAAATTTATTGAGGAAGTTTATCTCACACTTTGCATAAATTTTTAGACCTATGAATGTAATACTTAAGCAAGATACCAAAGTGGAGTGGACAATAAAGGCTCGAAAGTATTTTCAAGACATCAAAGATACAATATCTCAAGCCCTTGTGATGATAAGTCCAGACTTTACTAAATATTTATGGTATTCATTCACTTCAAAACATACCATTGTCATTGTGTTTACCCATAATAAATATGAAAGTGAACATATTATTTCAATTATGAACACAAAATTAAAAGAAGTAGAGCTTAGGCATTCCATGATAGATAAACAAATATTTGCCCTTATCAAAGTGATAAATAAGTTTTGACACTACATCTTGAGGAATAAGATAATTTCTATTGTGTCAGATCTTGATATCAAGATCACTTTGGGGAAAAATGAATTAGAAAAATATAGAGGAAAATTGATGGCAAAATTTTAAGAGTTTGACATAGAAATCAAGCCTACCAAGTTTGTTAGAGAACAAGGCATCATTCAACTTATGACTGAGCCTGACCCTAACATCACCATTGAGAAGGTTTGCAAAACCCAGGTATCTAAAGGAGATTAGTACAATGATATTATTCAATATTTACTCATAGGTACTTATTCCCTAGAGCTCAATAAAGAACAAAGGAGAGCTTTGAGGCTCAAAGCTACTCATTACATGATTAGGAAGGGAATTCTTTATAGAAGTAATTATGAAGGCATCTACCTAAGATATGTATCATGATAAGAAGCTCAAGAAATTATAAAAAAATTACACCAGAAAATAAGTAGTGGTCATCCCTATGAGACCGCAGTCCATAAAATATTTAGAATGGATTATCACTAGCCAACAATCTTTAAGGATGCACATGTTCATGTAAGAACATGCCATGAATTTCAAGTCTTGGCAAAAAGAGAGGTACACATAACAATGCCATTGCAACCTATTATTGAAGGAAGTTTATTTGCCCAATGAGGCTTGGACTTCATTGGCATCATTAACCCTAATTCTTCAACTGGCCACAACTTTGTACTCACTACCACAAATTATAACACTCAATGGATTGAATTAGTAGCCACAAGACATTACAGAGCATAAGATGTAAATAGATTTATAGAAAAAAAATCACAACTAGATTTGGTACCCCCATTTATCTAGTTTGTGATAATAGGCTAGCATTCCAATCAATTGAATTCACTTCCAACCATTACCCACAAGGAAATGGGTTGGTTGAATCAATAAACAAAACCATGATTGATGCAACTGATGAGATGTGGATGAGTTGGTAAAGTGACTTGGTTGATCCAAGCACCACTCTAGTTCAAATCTTAGTTTGGTATCGGACACTGGTTGTGGTTGATCATTGGTATTCTTGGGCCAGTTGTGGCAATTGATGGTATTCTCAGGCCACTTATGGCCATTCATTAGTATTCTTGGTCTAGTTATGGTTATTGTTACCAGTGATAGATGATCACTTGGGGATCTAGGCCCCCTATTATGTCCCAGACCGGTTGGAGCTCTAGTAAAAAGTGAATAGGGTAAGGATCCCACCAAAACAAGTATCTATATAAAAAAAATTGATGCCATTAAAAACTCAAGAACAAATAAACCTAGAGATTGGCATAATCTACTAAAATATGCATTATGGGCTAATAGACACAATACAAATAGGCCCTCAAGGCTTCACCTTACTTGTTAATATATAGATGATAGCCAATTTTCCTAAACATGCGTAAAATTCCAACATATTAATTTATGCAAGAATACATGAACCTAGTGAAAAAGTGGAGTCTTGATTATTATACATAATTGAGATGGAAGATTCAAGGACTAAAGCTTTACAGAATTTTAGTAAACATCAAGACATAGTCAAACAGGTGGTTTGACAGAAGATCAAAATTCAAAGCATTTAGAATATCTGAAATGGTGATTCTATGGGATAAAACCCATGCAAAAAAATAGCATGATAAGTTTATCCCACTATGGATTGGACCTTATCATATTTCAGATATCTTGGGTAACAATTCTTTCCGTTTGAAGGACCTCCAAAGTAAAAAATTAACATATCCAATCAATGGATAGTTTTTAAAGCATCTCTTAATGTCTATACCATCTGGAGATGTCCTTGAGTAACAAAAAGTGTTGTGGTAAAGGTAGGAGTAGAATAGATTTACTACTTTCATAGCTAGTTTCTCTAATTTCTAGGTTAACATTTCTTATTTTTAGCATTTTGATTTCCTTAGTTTAGTTTTTTGTTTTCTAAATTAGATGTCTTTTGTGTCATTCCAATCTTATTGACTTTCATTAGTATGCTCAAGCAAGTATCCAATCCATTGGACTTCTTATACATGTTGAAAAGCTAAAAGTTTAATATTTGGCAAAGCTCCCAAAAGGAAGAACTACTGGTTTTCTCACAAGTTCTACAATCTTGTGTTTAAGATTTTTAGAATTTAGGTATGTAATAATAAAATTGATCATAATCATGTTACCATTGAATACTCCTATCAGGTATATACAATTTGTTCTCATTACTACATACAAATTTAGAAAGTTTAACTAGATCAAATGCACCTCTCATGTTAATACTTGTTTGAGGAAATAACCATTGCTATGGATGTAGCTGGTAGGGACAATCTAATAAAATTATGCCTTCATATATACCTACTCACTATGGTTTTTGCTCTCCCTCTTCCAAACATATTCTAAAAAAAAGTAGTAAAATAAGGACCAATGCATCCTAAAAGAGTGATCAATTAAACCTAAAAAAACTTTAAAGGTGATTAAATACTCACATGATGAAATAATATCAATGTATCATTCATCATGCAAGAATATCGAAGGAGAAAAGAAAAGTAATCAAAAGGTATCTTTATCAGGACAATGGATGCCTAGCTGGCAGTAGAGCAATGCCCGAGCTTCCCTAGTTTTAAATATGTTTTCAAAGAAACCAGAATGAACCTACATTTATCCCAAGTCTTTACTAAAATCCTCATAACAAGGGTAAAAGGAAATCACTCCCTCATACATAAATACAGGCTATGAGCAAGGCAAGTATGTTGTATGCTATTGTTAGGAGTCTCTTTTATGTCTCTGATTAAATTATTATCTTATGTAATGGTTCACATTTGACTTGGAATTACTAACCAAAGGTTTTAGGTTTTTAAATACTCAGGAGTATTCCCCCTGTAAGTTTTCATTTATTGTACTCAACATACCCCCATTCTTTTTCAAAATAGGGACCCGTTATATTTTGAAATATCCAGGCCTATTTTAATAATCTTCTTTCACAAGAGCTTTATATGTTACATCTAACTTTGTTATTTGGTAAACACAAATGGATATGTTTTGATTATTTGGATTAACCTATTAATAATCTTCAGAAGTTTTTGCATATAAACAGGGTTTTGGATATACACAATTTGTAAAAGTATTGGGCTTTGTTGAAATGGGTCTTCGAAACTTTTGTTCGAAAGTCAATCTTTGGCATTCTTCGACCCTTCGCACCTATGTTAATCTTTTTGATAAATAGATATTTGGAACCTATGTTCAGAGGTTTTATTTGGAGGTTTGATTCAAAATTTCTATTCACATTGTAGTCTTTAGCATCTATGTTCATCACAAAGTTTACATATTCAGAACTTGGTCTTTGGAACTCTTGCATTTCGGTAAAAGTGTTCAGCAAAAGTGTTTGGAGAAAATGTTTGGAATTTGATATTTAGGATATGGTATTTAGAACCTACTCTTTAGATAAAATGTTTAAAATTTGGTCTTTAACATTTACACCTTCGGCATTTACATCTTCAGCAAAAATGCATGGCAAAATATTTTAGAGAAATCTTTCAGTGATAGGTTTTTGAAACCTTTGGTTTAGAAAATGTCCATCATTTATTCTTTGGAAGGTCTTGGCTGACATTTAGCCTTTGACAAAAGTGTTCAGTGAAAGTGTTTAGAACTTGGTCTTCAAAAAAGACAACCCTCGTAGCCTCCATAAAAATATGCCTGGCATAAGACTTCAAAAAATTTATTTGAAAGATGTGTTCACTTCACAAAAATTTGGGTTAAATCTATTTTAACGCCACATTCGAATCCCAACTACCGAAAGCCTTCATGACATAGGTAAATTTAAGCAAAAAGAGAGACAAAATGACACTTAGAAAAATACAACTATGTGGCATTCTTTTGAACGTCTAAAATGTCTACGTGTCATACCCTCTAAAATGAAGTGGCAAAGTTTGAATCAAATAAGCGAAGTAATTTTAGAGACATTGGACATTAATGGCATAAGAATTGGAATTAAATTCCAAATGCTATATCAATTGATTAAAAATAAACATTGTGCTCATTTATCACAAACAACTTTGAGCACACTTGCCTTCTTAAGATCAAGCTCTTGCTACCTGTGTTTGAATTATGAAGTGCATACAAAAGAGCCAAACCACTAAATCGTATAACCAAAACTCTATCAACTCAGTGAATTAACTATGGCCTCTTCATCTAAGACATTCAAAGGAGCGTTACCACCATTCAAATTTTTGATCAACGACTCAACATAATACAAAGACATTATTTTCAATTTAATAGTATTTAATGATGAGTACATTAATTAATCAACATTGTTGGACATAATTCACCAAGTAGATGCACATACTTGTGATAAGAACTTGACACCAACACAGAGGCAACTGGTTGTAGACCTACTCCCTCTCAAGTGACAAGGATTACATTTCATAGCAACCAATTCTTTGCTGGTAAGGTGACTGGAGGCACTTTCCTAAATCACTTAGAGCACAAAACTATCATCGCTTATATCTCAAGAGACACATTCCAAATGTATTTATCCCTTCCTATTATGGATGCAACATATGATTTACATAGAGTGTTTACATGGAAAAATAACAACTCAATTGATAAAATCATTGAGTAAATGGATCATTCCTATAGAGTTTGTTGTCCTCAAAGATAAGTAACCAGTACCTATAGCTAAGTTCTATATGGGAGTCCACATTGGGATGGCCCTCATGAACCAGTTATACGACTACCCCAACATTAAATCCCTTCACCTTGAATGGGTTCCACTGCTGGATTTACTAATGACCTCAGAGCTAATAATTGCTCTGGGAGAGGTAATCAATGCTAAACTTCAAGAGTAAGTTATATGTAAAGACAAGAGGCATTCAAGGGGCATTTTTATATGATGTCATACCTCCTAGATGTTGTAATAGGCATAATATACATGCACATTGGGTCACTCTATATCCCAAATCCATATTTCATCAAGAACCGTATATGTGACTCATATTCTTTCATGCATATATATGCATACACTATAAACATAACCCAAATTACAAAGCATGTATACCCTCAGATGTGGAGGGATATTTATGAGTCACCATTACCCATAATATCTAAGAGCATAGCTGACACATTCATGCCCAGAGGGGATTACTAGATGTATCCCAACTACACCGTGATCTTGGTTGCTGGCCACTAGGTTACACCCTTGCATCTCCCCAAGTATGTACCAAAAAAATAGTAGAGCAGGAGATAGCCTACCAACTATGGTGGGGAATTGATGAAGATTTGAAGAAGAAAAAGAAGAGTGCATTCCATGCATCCCATTTAATGATTGGTAAGATGTGTTATGTCAATTATAAGAACTTTCAAGACCTTGATAGATTAAGAGAATACCACTCATTAACCATGTTGCCACATAGAGATTTGGATCTGTATGGTAGATTTCAAAATCATATTCAAGTCCTTGGTATTCTATACAACATGAGCCTTGTAACCATTACTTCATTTTCTTAATTCCAAAAGTGACACCTTGGTCCTTGATAGGGTATAAATGGCTAGATTAGGTGAGGAAATTTTGAAAAACATCCAAGGGGAGCCCTCAATTTCAATTATAGAAGCACATAGCAGGTTCCAACCCTTATGTGGATGGGCTGCCATAGTTTTTTAGATCAATATACCCTCATAGTCATCAATGGAATAGGATGAACCTTCCCATACATTACCCATGGTAACAAAAATTATACAACAAAAGCTTTGGGTGACTGAAGCTCCCAACATTTCAACTTCACTTGGGAGAGCTGAACACGAGCCAGTTTGTATTGACTCCTCAAACTTAGAATATCATGTTCATTCTATTGCTACTCCAACATAAGTGACTACAAGTGCGAAAGTCTTAATTTAACCCACTCAAGAGGCTTCCCCCATTACAGAAAAGGTGACTATTTGTTATAAGGGGAATCTAAGAGCTCATATACCCCCTGTGAGTCCAACTATTGAAGCATTATATATAGAAGGACCATCAGGGTAAGAGTAACAATCTATAGGAGGTGAATCTATTGATGAAGAATATGAGTTATAGAGAGCCAAAGTCTTAAGCCTCCAAGAAACTAACAGAAAAACACCACTCCAAGGAGACCAATTAGGTGAAGGTGTAATCCCAATTGTCTTTATAATTCCTTATGTTTCTACAACCCTAGCTGTATAATTTGTCTCTCTCATGTTTGTTTGTTCTTTTGATCCTACTTCTCTTAGTCCTAATGTTTCACCTTCCCTGGTTCTGCCTAAGGTTGAAGTTGTTTCCTCTGATCCTAGTGTCCAACCATCCTTAATTGTTCTAAAAGCAGAAGATGTTTCCTCTACTCCTACTGTCTCTACATCCTCAGAAGGCTCTAATATTCCAATTGTGCCCTTAGAATCCATTATTCTCATTTCTACAGTGGTTACCTCCACCACCACCTCAACTACCCCTAAGACTAAAAAAGTATCATCTAACAAAGCCAATGGAACATTGGCAACTTCACAACTACACATGTCATCCATTTAAATAGGCTTTCCAATGCTTTCTTCTAAATTTTTCCAAACTACCACTATAATATTATCAAAGAAGTCTGGGTAGAACAAACAAGTATATACATTTTACCCATCGTTCCAATATGGAGGTGTGGATTGGTCTAAGATAATTTAGCCTTCCCTTCTAGACCCATTACATGAAGAGAGGCCTTGAAAAAATCTTTAGATATTTGTTGGTTGAGACTAAAACCTAAAACACTCAACCAACTAACTCAACTCAACTGGTAATCCCACAATGGGCAACAAATTTGGAATCTCAAGCCTCTCAAAGACCAAACCTTACAATCACAGAGATACCCACAATAAGCTCAATTTTTGATAAATCCATAGGAAATATCCAGAAAGTGAAGAAAAGAAAGATTAAAGATGATGTTGGAAGGGAGATGATCCTAGAAGAAAGATAAGATGTTTTCTCCCTATCAAAGAAGATGAATAAGAGATTGGGGTAGTCTCCTTATAATGAAGATTTTAGATCCTATTTTGAGATAAAAAAAGGATGCCTTACTCAAGCTCCATAAAGGGGTAGAACAAGCAAGGAGAGAGCTAGAACAAGAGTTAGAGAAGGTTAGGGAACAACAAAAAATTATCCACGTTCATGTGTAAATTGAAACAAATGTATAGAGTACATCTTCGAGGCTATATAACATTTTGGATGCCATCACTTCAATGAGGGATAAATTATCCCCTCAAATTATTGAATTAGCTAAACTGTTTAATTCATTAAAGGTATGTGAGAATCAACTTAAATTCATTGCTCTCTACATAATGAATAAGGCATACAACCACCTAAATTTAATGACACCATTAAAGGCTTCAATTGCCCTCAACCTGGTTATCATCCAGACACAAGAAACAAGAGAATAAGTGACAGCTACAAAAGCATTAATGTCTTGGTATACAGAGCATTTAAACATTATTTTACAAATTTCAGATAAGTTGAAGTTCTCACAGGTAAGGGACTTTACAGGTAAGTTAATAAGTAGAGCTAGTTTGGACCAGCTTCTCCAACAAGCCTCAACTAACATCAAGTTGAATCTTCAAGGATTAACACTAGAAGAAATTGATGTTGAGTTGAATTTTACATGAAAGAAGGTCATAAAAGTGGATATCTTTTAGATCAACTTTAGGAGCGCTAAAGTCTAGCATGCACGTCCAATGGAGAAGATAAGTAGGGTACAAATACCCCCACTCTTGAACATGGACATCCTAAAATATCAACATGATGTCAATTTTAATTAATATCAGGAGTTAGAGGCCAGGAAGAAAGCTAAGGATCTGGCTACCAGCTTAGCTCAAACTACCATCTTAGTACCACCGACCACTTCAGTGCCTCCTACAACAACAAGTATAGCCATGCAGTCACTAAGTGTAAATAAGCCTTAGTTATTAAAGGCTAATTTTATATGTAATCTTGCATATATGATTAATAAATGTATTTATAATTCATGTACACTTGATGTATGCATGTAATAGTTAGCCCAGGTAATTTATAAGCATGCAAACATTGCATGGCATCATATAGGCAAATTTATTTTTTGACATAGTTGTAATTAATTGCATTTTTGTCATTAAAATTAGAATTGAAGTTCTAATTATTGGATGTAAATTTGAGTTTGCATGAACTTGGAGGATGAGGTGACCCCTCCCCAAGTCTATTTATACATTTAAACCCTCACTCCAAATGGTCACAAATTTATCAATATATGAAGAAGTCATTTTGATTTTCATGCAACTATGTGGATGCATTTTCCTTCCATTTTTGTGTAACTAAGGTTTTTATTTCCTTTGGTTGTTTTAATTCAGTAATTTAAAGTGTTCAATAGCTATGGAAAATTCCTTTTGTTATCATTGATATTTTTTGATTTTAGATGTGAAACATCTATTGAATAATTAGCAAGTGTTATTGATTTTAAGCAATTGGTTGACTATCTTAATTTTTAAGTGTGTACGAGTGTTTCCCTTTGATATAATATTCTAAGTGTGATTCATAGTTGTCCTAGATATCTTTCTGGTCTGAGATATAATCTCTAAAGTAAGGGTATGCAATAATTACTCTAAATGGAATAACCTTCGGTTGAGACCCTTAACTTTCTTATACCATTTATTTCTAGATTGTCTAACTGTGTTTGTCTGTAACTGTGTAAAAGTTACAAGTAATAAGCACTACTTTTGAAAATAATTATCCACAAAGAAACGAACCCAACAAGTAGTCCATTGAAACCATATAGTCTTCTTTTTTTATCTACCCTTCCCTCTTTTTGAAGTTTATTTGATTGAGATATACCCACTTTAGAATGGTGTCTATCCATCCATATAATCCAACTAGGTTTTAATTTTTTATTAGGATTTATTTCACTACAAGCACCCCTGATTAACAAGTTGCATGTTCAACTTGCTATTCCACCACTAGTTTGTTTAATCCATACCTCCAACTCATGCTCTATAGTGTATTTTATCTCCATTGAGATCCTAAAATGTTAGAGGCTACCTCGTTAAATTTGGGGATGTGCACAAGACCCACATCAATAAAACCAATGTTCTAAGGATAGTGCTACATGGGAAGATTATGAAGAATTCTTGAGGCTATTTCCTCATTTATTTCAATGATATTTATGTTGAACATCATTTTTTTAATTTCTTGAACTATTGTTTGAAATAAATGTCATCAAAATGATGACTTGTTTTAGGAGGGAAAGATGTTACATCCTTTCCTACTCTACAAAAACTACTTAAGTAATTAGTAGGGGACACATAACTAATGATTTATAGTTCTATTTTTAATGTATTATTTGGTTATGTATACTATATAAGTAACAATCATATTATTTGTTACGTGAATAATTATTATGATGGAGAACATTTGCATATGTTCAAACTATGCCTTATGAGCATGTTGATTGTGATTTCATTTGCAAATGATTTACATTACATTAGTTTATCGATGCTTATGTATTGATTATTGTTATAATCTTAGACTAACTACCCTTTTTTTATTGATGTCATTGTAGGACTGTCCCACCGTCACAAACAATACAAAGGGAGAGTATCATCGAAGAGGGGGATGAAGATACCAACATTGAGGATTGAGAGAAATTAGTCAAATCCACACATACCACATTCTTATTTCTTGGGTGAAATGAAAGTTGGTATTTTTTTTAAAATAATAAATGTCACATTATTTGTCCTTGCAATGGATGAGACATGTTTTGCATTATCTAAGTTCATCACTTGTAATGATTTGCATAGTATGTGAGGTATATGATTTGACTGGTTGTGTTTCTTAAAATATCTATAATAACTAACTGTGATATGTAATTATTAGAAAAATTTGCCACCATTGACCCCTAGCATGTTCAAAATGGTGTTGAGACATTGTAAGTGGTCCTTTTGAGTCAAATTCCTTTCAAATGGCATGTTTAACATTTTTAGCTAAACAGGGGTGGAGGGTTTATCAGGAAAATAAAGAATGGAGTAAAATATGGAAGCACAAGTACTTATTCAAGGCAAAGTCACTCCCTGAATTCTTTACTACTCCAGACATTTCTCATCCTTCTGCCATATGGGGGCAGTCCAGGGGACAAAACATGTTTTAGAAGAAGGCAACTCATGGAAAGTGGGCAATGGTAAAAAGGTGAAGTTCTGGGAAGATATTTGGTTAAGAGGAAAACCTTTGCAAGAAGAAATCCAAGATAAAGATGTTATAGACAGATGCAAGCAAAGAATGGGAATTATGGTTAACCAATACTGGCAGAACAACTCTTGGGTAAACCTCACTGACTATGATCAAGATCTCAAGGATATTCAACTATCCCTAAATGCTATATCTCTATATCCTAACCATGAAGATAAAATTGTTTGGCATAATGAGCCAAGCGGACAGTTTAAAGTTTCTTCCATCTTCACCTCAAAGGGAAATGGTAGCAAACCGTTATGGACGAGAGCCTGGATTAAGGGGCTCATCCCTAAAATCAAATTCTTTTTCTGGACCCTTCTCCAAAACAAAATATTGACTATGGATAATTTACAGAAACGCGGAATAAATATTGTAAACAGGTGTATTCTTTGTAAGAAAGACCTTGAAGATAGAGATCATTTGTTCATGAATTGTTCCTTCACTCAGCTAGTTTGGAAAGAGATCCTCAATTTGTGGGGCATTGCATGGATCCACCATAAAAACATGGAATTATCTCTCAAAAGCTGGTACTGCCCCTCCAAGAATCCTAAAGTTCTTTTTTTATGGAAACTTACTCTTCCCCATATTTGGTGGGGAATATGGAAGGAAAGAAATAACCGAATCTTTAGAAATAAAGAACTTCCTGGATGGGTGGTAGGACAGAACATCATTAGAGCTATAAAGGAGAATTTTTTATCACAAAAGAATCCAAGCTCAACTCTCCAAGTGGATAACCCCTTAAGGACGGATAATTCTAAAGGTAATCCTGATAATCCCAGATCAGGAGTTACTTGGAATGTTCCCCCTCAAGGGTGGATTAAAGGAAACTTTGATGGTGCTGCCAAAGGGAACTCGGGGAATGCAGGTTGTGGTGGAGTTTTGAGAAACCATACGGGAAAGGTAATTGATGCTGTTGCAATCCCCATTGGTAAATCGAATTGCCACATTGCCGAAGCTACAGCTGCCCTTCAGACCATCAAAATAGCTGTGGACTCGGGATATTCCAAATTGTGGCTAGAAGGGTACTCATTGAATATCATAAATATTCTTAACAATAAAAATACTGTGTCTTGGACTATAGAGGCTAAGGTAATGGAGATGAAAACATTAATAATTTTTTTTGAAGAATTGACTATAACCCACACCTTTCGTGAAGCCAATGGTGTTGCAGATTGGCTAGCTAATTGTGCAGTCCGGACAGGTCAAACAGTGAGGTGGCATGAAACATTAGAAAAGAATGTGGATTTGAGGGCGCTCATTCTTCATGATGCAACTCATGCGAAGGAAGGAAAGATTGGATTGTAATAGAAATATAATGAGTTGGAGGAGTGGCAGCGCGGGGAAAGGACAACAATCATTAAAGAGGAAGGCCCTCAAGAGTGAGAAGCAGATCCTGAATATGCACAAACAAAGCCGACTTTCTAATCAATCTGGCAGCAGGTGGGATCATTGTAAAGACCATAGTGACTGGGTTTCAAAGAATACGAGTATGGCGCGCGAAAGGAAGGGAGAACCCAGGAAGTAGGAACCCAAAAGCTGTGATGAATGGAAAGAGAAACAAGAAGTCTGGAGAATTTTGCAGAAAGGTAAAGTCGTGAACTATATGGAAAGGCTCCATGGGTCAAAACCGCATATCACAACAGCTTTTTTCAAAAATTGGACTGATGAAAGGGTCACCTTGCATGGTATCATAGTGAACCTAACAGAGTATTTTATAACAGAGGTTACAGGGTTGCCTACGGATGGACTTAAATTCTCCAAGCAGACAAACATTTCGAATGAGGCCTTTTGTAAGTTCCCCAAGACGGATGTGGAAGAGCAGAAGCTGGTCAAGAACGGGGATTTCTATGAACTGGATCAGATTAAAGGGATATGGAGGGATGTCGTAAGCTATATAAGGGAGTACTTCATCCTGGATGGAAGAAGTAAGCGAGTGCACAAATTTCACTTTGTCTTCCTAAATCATTTCAGGCACAAGGTAAGATTGTCTTTTCCCTTTTACCTTCGCTTCTCCTTGGTCCAAAGTTTATATGCTCATAGGAAAAAGGAAACGCGCCCTATCCTACATGAAGGCCTTATTCTGTTAATCGAAGGCTATTGCAAGAATAATGCAATGGTAAAGTACCCTAACCAGGGGAAAAATAAGGAGTTAGAGAGCAGAAAGAGTGAAAGTGTAAAAGGGAAAGGCAAAATCAAGCTCCCTAGCACTAAAAATCAGAATGTAGAAGAAGATACTGAATGGGAGAGAATTGATAAACCCAGGGAGGAAAATTTAGAGGAGGAAGAAGGAACTGAAAGCTGGGATACAAACTCTAATGAGGATGAAGAATGTCCTGAGAAGAATGAAAAAGAAGATGTCAACTTAGAGGAGGATTCTGCAAACAGAACAGAAGATACGAAGGAAAATCAGAAAGTGTCGGAGGATGAATTTATCCAGGATGGCCATGTTGAGGACCTTGCTTCAAGAAACGAAAAGGAAACTACAGTTCAGGATGATAATCAAGAAATGGACATGGAAATTCAAACTGGAATTAAAGAACAGGATCAAAAGGGTCGAGAGGATATCTTTGAAGAAGCCAGGAACAGTCCCAATAAAATTTTTGAGGAATGGAGAGAGAAAAAATGAATTGATGAAACACACACACCAATGACTTGGGTCAATTGCAAAGCAGAGGCATCTTTCCAACTCGATTCTTGGACGTGTAGGGAGATCATGGATCTCAAAAGGAAAGTGGAAACTATGGAAGATACTCTAAAAACTGTATGGAACAAAATTAACAATATGGAAAATCAGATAAGAGATATCCCAGTCAAGCTCAAAGCCTACGAGAATAACCTCCAGGAACTCATCAAGGACAACATAATGAAAATGGAGGAAGTTACGTCCAATATTTGTGCTGCTGCTGTCAATATTGGAAAAAGAGCTAACGAGGAGACCAAAGCCTTGGAGGGACCTAGCAAAAGGATGAGACAAAGTTCAAGAAAGAAGGCTACACAAGAGGGAGCCATGCTGGCGGCAACCACTACCCAGGATACTGTTGTGAAAGGAAAAGAAACTATGAAAATGATATTGGAACTGGATGAATAGTCTAGTTCCTCTTGTTGGTTATGTAAACTGGTCCTGTTCAATGGTTTCTTTTTATAATCTTCTGCCTATGGTGTAGCCAGATCTCTGTTAAATCTAGGTTTTGACCGGTAGTCTTTATGGTGGTTTCAGGTCCATTTAAACCCTGTTTTTGCTACTTTCTTGTAGTTGTTTTTAGGCTTTGCCTGTGGTCTTGGACGCTCTTTCTTTCCTTCCTTGTACTAGGGTTTCAGGACCCCTTCAAAACCTGTTTTTACCCTAATCTAAAACATTATTTAAGTTTTCTTGTGCGAGTCAAGGTTTATGCTAGATATGAGAAGTCTAATGCAATGTCATAAGTCTTTTAGGTTGCATGAGGGTGTTAATGAGCTATCATAGTGAGAAGAATGGTTAAATCCCTTATTTGAGGTCAAATGTGGTCTATAGCTTATTTTGGAGAAATTAAGGTATTTTTACAAATGTTAAGGTAATGCAAGATTCAATACGTCACCTTGCAAGTCCAAAAGGCCTTAGTGATGTCTTATTAAGTGGGTCAAAAGTCATATTTGAAGGTCATTTAAGTCATTTCAACATGAAAGAGGTAAATTACATGGTCTAATCTAGACAAACACGCTCATTTAAAGATTCTCACGTTCAATTCCTATTTTTAATTTCACTCTTACATCTTCAAACGTAGACCAAGTGTAAAAAGACCTCATTCAAGTGTAGAAAATAGTTTGAGTATGTTTGAGTACTTGTTGCAAGTTTATTGAAGGCTCCATTCATGGAATGAGGATTCAATAAGTTCTCCATTTAGTCAAAGAGATCTATATAGGTAGAGTTGAGATGTTTTTCAAGGTAATGTGACATTTTGAGATTGCAAAGAAGAATAAATTCTAGTGTTGTAGATTTAGACAATGAGAGAAATGGGCAAGTTTGAACTTTAAACATGACAATAGATATTCATCCTAAATGTGAGGGATCCCCATGAAGGTCTTTTCTAAGTTTTAGAACCTATGCAATGAGAGGAAAATAAGATAATAGCCAATTAGAGCCAAAATTTCCAAGATGGTCTAAAACCCTAGCAAGCTCAAAAATAAATCTTGAGGCCATATGAGAACTCTAAGTGGATGATGAATCAACTGCAGATGTAGGGAAGGTTATTTTAGACTTTTAAGAGTCATTCTTGGTCAAAAAATAATCACTTTCAGGCTCCTTTTTATCAAACATACAACTTGGGTTGCCTAGTCAAGATTACAAGCTCAATAAGGTACCTCCAAGAGTCACTCTTGGTAAAAAAATAATCGCTTTTAGGCTCCCTTTTCTCAAACATAAAACTTAGGTTGCCTAGTCAATCTTACAAGCTTGAGAAGGTCCATTTGAAATGCTCAGATGTTAGAGAAGTAATTTCATGGCTTTGAGTGATCTTAGGAGAGGTAGGGTACCCATGTACCCTTCTAATTTGTGGAATTATGTTTTAGGTTGAAGCCATGTTTTTTATGAATCATCCTTAATTAGTTTGACCTCCCTAAACCCTCCTAAAATCCCTCTAGAGACCCAAAATTAGTGGAGGTCCTCCAAATGATTTAAAATTAAATTTTTTGGTCCTAAAACCATATGGTTATATGACATCTATAGGGCCTGATAACACCCAATGGAGCCAATAATTGGGCAAGTGTGGCCCTAAAGGTGGCTGGAAATAACCTAAAAGCACTAGTTTTTAGTAGTATTCTCGGTGATTATTTGTATAATTCCTAAAAAAATATTTTGAGACTACTATCATGTATGTGTAAGGGTTCTATGATCTTCTCATGGTCATTTAAGAAGGTTTCAAGAGGTTTAAAGATGAAAATTTAGGTTTTCAAGTAAAACTAGGTTTAAAATGGTGACTGCCTCTTGCTAGTGTCTAGAAGATGTATATGCAAACCTCATAGAAGCCATTGATGGGAATGAAAAATTAATATAATCCTTGTATACATTCAATATCATCTTCTTGGTGGTTCTTAAATCCTTTCTATCAAGTTGGATCTCTCAACCATGATAAATTGATGAGAAATTACATGTTTTCCAAGCTTTTGTTCTTGGAATGAGAGTAAGTTGAGTGATTTGGGAATGTTTAAGGTCACCCAAGATTATTATAGGGTGTATAAAACTTTTTCATACTTGAATAAATGATCATCCACCTCAGAAAGAGACAAAATGAGCCCATGTCACTTTAAAACACCTCTATGTGCTCTACAACGTATCAAACAGGTAGTTTAGAAAGAATTTTTGTTTGGGAGTTTTATGAAGAATTTTTGAGATTTTCAACTCCCTTAGGTTTGTCCCATTTAAACTTGTCTAGTGAGCCCAAGAAGGGATCTAGGTGAGCCTTAAAAATAATTTTTGACCCCCTAAGCCAATTCAGGGCTTCATAAGGCCTAGAAAGACCAAATTGGGAATTTTTGGGAGTTTTAAGTGGAGTAGAGGGATACAAACTTGCATGGAGGTATGTTCTAACATTAAAATTATGTTCCAATACTAACTATGCATATTCTCTACCCAAATCATGTGAATTCACAAAGTTTCAATTTTTCACTATGCATTTGGCAAGGTTGGCAAGATGACAAAATGGGCATATGAGATGTCAAACCTATTACATCAATTTGAGGAGTTTCAGATAATCTCATGAGGTGTTTATAAGAGATATAAATGTGGTAGAGTCAGTTATATAGGTGTGTAACCCCTCAATAAAGGAGGGTAGGGCTATTTCAAAGGAAAAATGACACATCTCCTATGCCAACTTCTTGAGGAATCCCCACCAAGCATGAATGACACTTGTGTGGAAGGTTATTTGGATTGTTTATTGTCCATTTTAGACCTTTTTAACTAATTCATGACATGTGGCCTCAATGATGAACTTTCTCCACATCCATTCGCACTATCCTCTCTCATTTCTCCTATATGTACACCTAATCTCGACATTATAGGGATCCTCAATATGAGTATCATGAATCCATGCTCAAGTTAGCACTTGTTCTTTCCTTTTGAGATGAATTATAAGCTAATTTTAACCTTATTCAATCTTTATTTTAGTTTATACTAGTGATTTTGCATGATTGATAGTGGTAGTGTTCTAACTCCCTCTCTTTTGTCCTCTCACCCTTACCTCATTGCAATTAGGTTGGATCTTTGTAGGTCACATGAAGTGTTTTAAATGGTGGCATAAGGAATTATATGTGGAATTATACCATTAGGTTTTATTAAATTCACCTCTTTGTTGTTGATGCAGAGCTTGCACAAGTTCTTTCTTTTGTTCTTGCTCAAAGGATCACTTTTCTAGTCTAGGCTTGTGCAACTACTCATCAAGTACTAGATCATAGGATTGTTAGAATCAAAAATCTTGATCTTGAAATTAAGAGTCTAAAAAAACTATCACTAACTGCTTGACACTATTTTTAACACCTTACCTTACACTCATGCAACTCTACCCACTCAACTAGCCTTCCTTGTAGCCCTTTCTACTTGCAAATAGGCTTGTATGAAAAAAGTATAAGCTATGATGACTTTCCAATGATATTTTATCCTTTTAATTATTATGACACACTTATATGTCAATTTTATGGATCCAATTCTTTACCTAGGTTCACTTTCTCACATGTAGCCTTCTAAATTAGGCCTCTTTTAGCCCTTTCTCAATTCCTCTAGCTAGAAAACCATACAACCTGGTTCATACAGGTTTGAAAGTGATTTAATCAATTAGGTCACTAAAAAACATGAAATATTACAAATTTTAAAGGGTTTTTCAAGGGTTAATTTTCTCACAATGGACAAAAGCCTAATTTAGGGCTTACTAAACCCTGTCACAGGCTGAGGGTGTAAATAAATGACTACATTGAATAATAAATGGTTTCAAATCAAAAAAATTATTGATTTGAGACTATATAGGCATAATACAACTTTTTGTTTCAATAACCTTGGTCTCATAATGCTTAGATTAAATTCCAACAAGAAAACTCGGTCATTCTTGACTGTATTCTAATGACAAAAAATAGGGTAAGCACAGGGTTTTGGTGTTTCACATTACCAAAAGTCTTTATAAACTATATTAGGTTTATTCTCACATATTTGGAATATTCCAATCCCTTTCTTTATCACTTTAGAATCTAAAACTAGTTCCAACTATTTCAGTAATTTTTTGCTTATTATTTCAAAAAAAGAAAAGAAGAATCTAAGTATGGGTATGGTTGAAAAATCTGTTTGATTATGCATGCATTGAAACAAAAGATTGTGAAGAAATCCTCTTTAGCTTGAGAGGATGACCTGCAAATAAGAAATCACGAAAGTAGAATTATTTGTTAGATAGATATTTGAGTGGATTGCTTAGTGATAATTAGATCCTGGAAGCAAGAGCTTCCTCGAGGGCTATCAATCCACACATTTTAAACAATAAAGTTTTTAAAATAGAATGGAAGGTACTTGTATCAATAATCAAAGGTACTAAAATTGAACACAATAATGCTTGCTTAAGATATAGACTAGTAATGATTAAAATAATGATTAAACTAATTAATACTAGTGCTAGATGGTTGGGGTATGCTTCAAAAAATTAGAAAGAGATTTGTGAATAGGTAAGGACACAGAGAATCAAGTTTGGTTTGGTCTAGGTAGGTGAAAATAACTTGATGAAATATACTACCATAGTTACCGTCAGTGGTTGAGGTGACCATCGGTGGTCAAAGTGATCGTCGGTGGTTGGATAGACCGTTGGTGGTTGAGACAACCATCGATTGTTACTATGGGTAGATTTAAGTTGATAACATGCTGATTGATGGGATCTCAAAGTGAGATTCTTGGAGTTAGGTAGGTGTTGGACTATGAGTGAAAAGTAAATAGTGTAATGTAATACTAAAAACCAAGTACTTATCTTGAAAAATATGGATTAGGTGAATGCTTGAGGTGGTTGACTTATTGGTGGAGTCTAGCATGATTCTAATAGAGTAACGGTACTTAGCGCTTTGGTAGAGCTGTGGTGGCATGTTGATTCTCTAATGTAGTAGCTGGTTCACTAGATTTTTGATGATGACTGACTTATAAAAAGAGAATTCTAGATGCACAATCTCTTGATAATAATTACAAATCAATCTCACCTTCCTACTCCTCTCTTTTTATAGGCAAGGCAAGAGAGTTGCAATAAGATGTGAATTGGGCTTCTTAATTTTAACTCGCACATGCAATGGATCAAAATTGGATTTAGACAAGTTATTTTTAGAAAAGCAAGGCAGGGGATTTTACATGTTGGTGGTGAAGGAGATGCACCCTAACCATCAATGATCAAAGTGATCGTTGATGATCAACCTAATCATCTGTAGTCGAGGGTAAAGGGTCAAATTGGGTAAAATCTAGGGTTAAGCTAGTTCGATCAAACTAACTATCGTTAGTTTTGGTTAGGGGTCAGAGGGTCAAATTGGTCCTGAGTGGGTCCCAAGGTGATCTAAGGAATTATGATGTTCTGAATCATGATGTGTGGATTTCAAGTGTCTACATTTTACCCCTTTTTGTTATGTAACTTGAATCAACCAGTGATAAAACAAAAACTTGATGTTGGTCAAAGGTCTGGTTACCCTAAGTATAGGAGGAGGTGTTCCCCCTTAAAATAGGAGTCGATGAGGTAAAATAGAATCAGGTGTGGGTTTGATAAGGTGGATTAAGGTGATGATGAAGGTAGACATCATGAAGGTGGGTCATAGGTTGGGCACTAAAGCGCAAACAAGCACATAAAGTGCAATAAAAAGGTGTGATAGCCAATATTTCCCATAGACTAGGTTACCATTGTTGATAATAATTTAGGCAAGTGCTATGAGGATAGTGGATATGTGGACCATGTGACCACATTTAGGCATGGTGATTGGGTACACTAGCATGTCTCTGAAGTGATGTTTGTGTTTCAGTGGGTATCCAAGGTAGAAAATATTCTCGATGAAAACACAAGTAGGTCAAGTGTCATGGGTATTCAAGATAAGAAGTGCTCTCAAAAAGATACAAATGGGTCAGGTAAACATGAGGTGGCATAAGTTCAAAAATGGGTCAACATGGTAATGTTGTCATTATGGTCAAAGGACCAAGCAAAAAGTGTCACAAAACACATGCTAAATGTGTCAAAATGGACCAACATCGAGGTGACAAAGTGGTTAGGTGGATTGGAGAAGGTAGTCTCCATGGGTGGGTAAAAATGGGTAGATTTACCAAAAAAAGGGGATGCTTATGTGAAAACAACAAGGGGGACCACCTGACTGTCAATGGTCACAATCCCTAAGGGTGACCATCGATAGTCATCTTGACCATCAATGGTCAGGGTGAAAACCCTAAAAGTCCATAGGGTAAAAATTAAATTGAATCACTTTTTACCCATTGTTACTTTTGCTTTGTTAACTTTGAGCTTTGGCAATTTTAGCACTTTATGGTGAAGTTGTTTACTGAGGGTACTTGTTGAGGTGGAGGTTGACATTTGACTGAGGTGGACTGAGGTGACCAGTTAGGATACAAGGAGCATGTGGGTGAAAACGAGTATGAATAGGTCTATAGCTGACACCACGACAACAATCACAAAATGAGGTAGGAAGTTCCATTGAAATTGATAGCTTAGTTTGATTTTGCAAATGGTTAAGGGGTTAGCTATTTGGGTTAGTTGCTTGGGTAATGGCCTAGGTAGGGTTTTAATAGGTTTTAGGTAAGTTAGCTGGTAAAATTAGGAATTGGTAGGGTGGGTAGGTAAATTAGGTTGGGTAAGGGTTTAGGTTAGCAAATTAGGTTATTTAGCTCGCCACTTGGGTGGGTTTTAAGATAGATAGGGTTTAGGTGTTCCAACTTTGAAACACCCATAGTGACCATCGATGGTTGACATCCTTAGAAAAAAGGATGCCTGATCGTCGATAGTCACTATGACCATTGGTGGTCGACTAGGGTAAATAAGGTTTTTGATAAGTGTATAAAAAGTTAAGGTAAATGGAATGTTTGCGTGTTAGGTATAGGTTGTCATTGAAGGTTTAGAGGGTAATCCTAGTGAGTATTACGTAGATAGGTAAGATAAGTAGGGAAGTAGGTCCATTACTTAAAGGGCAGGGTAAATGATTAATGGTGTAAGTGACTAAGCTATGTTTCTAAATTGGTGTAGGCCAGGAAGCAAATATAGATGCATGACCACATGCTGCATATCTTTATAGAGATCTAGTAAGGGATGACTCTAGATAACTGGGTCTACATGGAGGAGGTAGGGTTGGGAGTTATAAGGCACTATCAATATGTGCCTTGATATGCATCCATGATCATAGCACTCATCAAGAGATGGGATCTCGATACGAACACCTTTTTATTATCGATGAATAGGATGACTACCCTACTGGAGGATGTGCATAGGATCACCCAACTTCCACTTCAAGGTGATTGTATCTACCATATAGATCATGAAGAGTGGGAAGATCACATTAAACTTTTAGTTGGGGATGATAGTGATCAGGTCAAATGGCATGCTGGGGGATTCAGGTATAGTGCTTTGTTTTAGAGTGCTCCAGATGAGAGGAGAATCATGACCATGCTAATGATTGTCATTTTGTGCTTCGCACTTCCTAACTTAAGTAATGGGAGGTTCCCATACTTGCTACTGGGGGTGTTGGTCGAGTTATTGCTAGGTTGGACTATATTTGGTTAGGTGCTTGTTCTCCTAGTACAAATTGTATTTGGTTAGGTGCCTATTCTCCTAGTACAAATATACAAGGAACTACAGGGGTTTAGGGCCCATAGGAGGTATGGCATCAATGTCTACTTGGTTCTGCATTACTAGGCCTATGAGAACATTTGAGTTTTTAGGTCAGTAGGAAAACTATGGGCAGATTTCACATAGAATGAGTTCCCCATTGGATTTATGTCATGGAGGGGTGATTTTCCTATGTGAAGTGCAAGAGGTGGTGCACACGATGTGGAGTGGTTTAGGGTACACTAGGTGCACTATTGATAGGATACATCACTTGGATGCCCTATGTCTAATTTCTAGTATATCTAAGCTACAAGAGGTAGACACTCTCCCTTCGAAGCTATAAATGGATACTCAATAGGCAGGATGGAGATGTAGAGCTTATCCCATTTAAGAGGGTGAAGAGGCAGTTTGGCCTGGTATAGGGTATTCTAAGTATATTACCTAGGTATAAGTAAGAGGATTAAGAGATCTTATTGCTAGACCCACATCCTATACCGACTTTGCTATACTAAAAGGAGCTACCAGCTAGGGCATATATAGATGATGTTGGGTTTACATATGGGTACATGGCATGATACCAATCTATATATGTAGCTACAAATATTGGTGGAGATGATAGAGGTGTGAGGCTAATGGTCATCGATCTAGCTAACCATGATAAATAGGCAAGAGTAGCTTTAACTGCTACACAAGGATAGGTTATAGAACTACAGTTGTAGGTGGCCAAATTACAGGGCCAAATTGATACATTATAGGGTCAAGTTGTTACCTTACAGGGTCAAGTTTCTACCATGACAAGTGAGAAGGATCAAGCTAAGACCTCACTAAGCTTGGTGACCTAAGCGAGGGACTCTCTGAGGTAGAGAGGAGGAAGAGAAATAACAGCACAAATAGGGCCACTAAGCACCATCCCCATAGCATGATACTTGGCTACAGTGGAGGAGCTACGGTACTATGAATCCATAGTTTTGATAGTGTCCACAAGAGCCCTGATGGGGTGAGTATAGGGCTATCTTGACAGGTGATGCTAGTGCGGTGACACGAGAGCAGTGGGTAGTGTCTATATCTGGATAGATAGGAACAACTGGGGGATCGATAGGTACAGTAGGTGGGCAAGCACCGAGATCAAGTGGTGCTCTAGGAGGTAGGGGTGTTATTGGGGCATAGATATAGCTAGATGATGACATTTTGTATATCATTTTGATTCTTACCTGTGAGCCGATATGGTGAGATGTACTTTTTGAGAGAGAGACATGTGTTTATATGCTTGTACACATTGTTATGTTATTTGACTCATGAGTTATATATGATCATTATTTATGCTCATGTTCATGGTTTATGGTTTGATTTTGATGTTTAATGCTTATGGTGTGATGTTTATATTACTTATGGATGATGCTTATGTTATGGATGCTAGATGTTGATATAGGCTTAGCTAGGCACGAGATGGTTTTGATTTATGGTTATGCTTATGACATGCTAAATTTTAATGAGTATATACTACATTATTTTATATTTAGACATGTGGTGAAAATGGTTGGTTGCTTTAATTACTCATGGATGTTATGGAATTATCATGCTTGGTATGGTTATGCTTGTTGTTAATTTTTAGGATAAAACATGTGAGGTAATTTAATTAACAACACTAGATGGGAGACCAAAGAATATAATCAGGAGACAAATGTCATAATGAACATATCAACTAGTCACAAGAGGATAAGAAGAGGGCATGATGCTTCTTTGTTGACAAAGACTAAAACAAAACCAAAGTTGGATTGACTTAATGAACATAAGCCCTTATAATGCTTCGCATTAGTATTCGTTAGTTGATTAAGAAGGTGTCTTGACCACATAATGCCAAGTAAGCTCAAAAATCCCTTGCATATAGTGTAAAAATGGGGGATTGATTAAAATGGAACCTTCTTGTGAGACTAGCATGCCTCTTCTGTAAGTGTCTAAAGAGTCGGTATAAATAAGTCTATGCCAAACTGTGTAGATTGATTGATGCAGGAAGTCTACTTGTGAAAGTTGATTACAACTTCCACCTTATTTTGTTGTTTGAGAGTCGATTGCGGCTTTCAAAATTAGTTTGATTTTGTTGTGATTTGTATAATGGGTCTTTTGATTTGTTGTTGTATATGGGAAGTTGATTGATGAGGGAAGCTACCAAGAAATTGCTATGCTTTTGAAAAAATACTTTACTTAGCCATCCTTCAAGGGAGTGGTCTAAGTTTATTTGATTTGTTCAATGTTTTTTGATAGTTGTCCTTCAAGGGAGTAGTCCTCCTTACATTTTGGCAATTTCAAATAAATTTTCAACTATCCTTCAAGGGAGCAATCTGTGAATGCTAAGAATGACCCATGAATGCTAATGATAGGGTTTTTTACTTTTTATTGCTTTGATCTTGTTTAACAAAGACTTGTTTAGGCCTATTTAGTGGTTCATCTTTATGAAGGCAAAATTGAAAGCTCAAGAAGGTTGATTAGGTGTAAAGAGGTTTAGGTGGCAACGATCATGGGAATCCATCTTGTAAAGGGGTGGAAAGTACCATGAGAACCATGCCATAGGTATAGCAATGATACCCATTATTTAAGATAAGGCTATGGTAGTGACAGATAATCACATGATTTGGTTATAATCAATTGCCCCTAAACTAGGGAGATGGAATGTAGGTAGATAGCAAGGGATGAGATTAAATTAGACAAGAGGTGAACTTGATCTTTCTTAACAAAAGAACAAACATAGATGTGAAGCATTGAGGGGCTCAGGTTCTGGGTGGCCTTTGAGAGAAGACAACTAGTAAGCTCCTGATCCATACTTGTGGATTATGATATAAGGTCGAAGCCAATTGAAAGCAAACTTTCCCCATTTACTTTTCTCCATTTAGTGACATGTTGATTTTCCTTTAGGACGAGATCTCCAATATTAAATTCTCACACTTTAAGGTGTTTGTTATAGACACACTTGATGCACTCTTGATAGACATGGAGATGGGTAAGGGTTGTTAAATGATGCTCATCAAGTAGCTCGAGTTGGGCTAAATGGTGATGATGATAATCATCCTAAAAAATGAACTCTTGCAAAGATATGCAAAGAGAGGGGATTTGGACTTCAAGATATAAGATGACCTCTGCTCCAAACACAAGAGAAAAAGGGGTAACACTTGTAGGGGTTCTAATACTAGTATGATATGTCCTTAAGATAAAGGGTGTGTGTAAATGCCAATCCTAATCAAATGCATTGACCATTTTAGTTAGCATGTTATTAAGAGTTTTGTTTGAGGCTTCTACCTATCCATTCGCTTAAGGGTGATAGGGTGAGGAAAAGCTTAACTTAATGTTGAATGCATCACACAGACCCTAGACTTGCTTGTTCTTAAATGATTTACCATTATTGGTGATGATCTTATGAAGAACACATAAATGACAGATAATATGATGGTTGACAAAGTCGACAATCTTTTTTACTTTGGTTGAGACTAGAGTAATAGCCTCTACCCACTTGGTAAAAAACTCAGTCACGATGATGATAGAATGGTGTCGCCATGAGGAATGAGGGTTAATTTTGCCAATAAAATCTAGACCCCATTGTGAAAAGGGTGAAAAATCGATGGAAACATGAAGACTATGGCTAGGTGCATGATGTAATCTGGCATGCTATTGGCACTTAACACACTTTTTCACATAATCAAAATAGCCTTGGTTAAGGGTAAGTCAATAATAACCAAGGCGAAGGATACATTTAGCTACAACAAGGCCACTAGAGTGGCCTCCATAGATACCATCATGCATTTCTTTGATAGTGTGAGAGGCTTCTTGACTACGTAGGCAACGAAAGAGAAGACCATCAACGTCGCGTTTATAAAGGATACCTCCTAGTATGGTATAATGTGACGTACTCTAGATAAATGCTCTTCTAACATTCCTAGAAAGACCAAAAGGAATTATGATAAGTTTAAGATAGTCAAAGGTTTACTAATACCAAAGGTGGGGTTGGGTATCTTCCAAAGTGAAAATGGTGAAAGAGTTTGGTTTGACATAAGAAGGTTGGGTAAGTTTATGAATAATGACAGACAACTTAAAGTCTGAGGGTGTAGATGATATCTTAGAGGCAAGGGAAGCCATGGTGTCGATGAACATATTGGTAGATCATGGGGTTGATTGGATGCGATAGTGTTCAAATGATGCTAAGAGTTCATCAACTAGTTGTTTGTACTACTAAAAAACATTAGTATTACATTGGTAAGAGCCATTGATTTGATTGACCACAACTTTGGAGTCATTGAAGATGTTTATTATTTTGACTCCTAGGGCTAAGGCAGTTTGAAGGCTTATCACTAGGGCTTCATACTCAACTGTATTATTGGTACATTCAAAATCACGCTTGAAGGACAAAGGGAGAGGTTCACCACCAAAGGGAATAAGGATGATACCTTCTCCCCCACCACATTGACACTTTGATTCATCAAATAACATGGTTACTTGATAGGTAAAATCTACCTAAGAGAGGGTCATGATGGACTTGTTGGGGAACTCAAGAGGAGGATGGTGATTATCTACTAAAGGTGCTTCAGCTAGTTTGTCGGAAATGACTTGCCTTTAATTGAATTTTGCTAAAATAACTTAAGGTCAAACTCTACTAAAATTATGAGCCACTTAACAACACACTAGTTTTGGTATGGTTTGGAGTGCATCTAGTCAAGTGGGTCGATATTGGTTATGTCATAGGTTTTATGGTTAAGAAGGTAGTGGTGAAGTTTGGTAGCCATGAAGACTAAGGCCAAGCAAAGTTTTTTAATATTTGTATACCGAGTCTTGTATTGTATAAGCATGTGACTAATGTATTATATGGCTTTCTCTTTATGCTGTTCATCTCAGTGAGTTAGCATTGCCCCTAGGGAATGGTCAGTGTCATAGATATATAGGTAGAAAGGTTGGTCATCCTTGGGAGGGGTGAGGACAAGTGGAATCAAAAAGTACTTTTTGAGTGAATCAAAGGCCTTTTGATAGTCGTTATTCTACTTAAAAGATAAATCCTTCTTTGAAAGGTGGTGGAAGGGTTGACATCGATCGAAAAGTTAGGAGATAAAGTGAGGGATGGATTGAAGCTTCCCTTGCAAGGTACAGAGTTGCTTAAGGTTGGTGGGAGGGAGCATGCCAAGGATGGATTTGATTTTGTAGGACCGACTTTGATTCTGTGAAGGGAGATAATGAAGCCAAGAAGTTTTCTTGACAAGACCCCAAAAATACAGTTCTTGAGGTTAAGGTGGAGATGGTAATGGATGAGGCATTCAAATATGATCTTAAGAATGGCCAAGTGATCTTTTCAGAGTTTGGATTATTCAAGAAAGTCATCCATATAGTCCTCAACAATCTTATAGATAAGGTCATAGAAGATATAGGTCATATCACATTGGCAGGTTACAAGAGCGTTCTTTAATCCTAAAGGCATGACTCTATAACAGAAGGTTCTCCATAGGGTGGTAAAGGTAGTCTTGTGTTGATCTTCTAGAGCAATTAGGATTTGATTATATCTCGAGAATCTATCCATGAGAGATAACATCTCATGGCCAATTATAAGATCAACTAGATGGTTGGTGCTCAATAGAGGAAAATCATCTTTTGGGGCAAGCAAAGTTGAGGTCACGAAAGTCCACAAAATGTGTAGTCCCCATGCAGCTTTGGTGACAGGTACACCATTCGAGATCCATTGGGGGTAGTCAATGGGTTGAATGAAATTAACAAATAAAAGATGTTGAAGCTCTTCTTTGATAAGAAGGGCTATGCAATAGTGCATGCATCGATGCTTTTTCTTAATGGGCTTAACATCATGGTTGGTGACTATGTTATGGGTAGTGATGGTGGGGTCAATTCCAGGCATATCTCTATAAGACCAAGTGAATGCTATGTTGTAGTCTTGGAAGAAAGAGGGAAAATCTTGAAGTTCTTCAGTATTTAGTGATTGGCCAAGTTTGATAATGTAGGGGTTGTCCAGAGTGCCCAAGTTGATATCCATGGTGGATTCATTCAACATGGTCAAGGTCTTTAGAGGAATAGATTTATGGATGGATGAATTTGAGGCACCAAGGTAGGAGAGAATAAAATCATCATCCTGGCACTAGATAGTGTTAGTGGTAGGAGAGTCTTATCCTATCATCTCAAAATGGGTCAAAGGGATGGATACGATCACCCCTTCCTTTTGATAAGTCAGGGGTCTGAGGCTGACCATGTTGAGAAAAAAGAGTTAGGTGGGATGATGTCATTATCTTCACATGTAAGTGGCGGCGAGGTCGGTGAGGAAGGGGCATCTTTTTTAATAATGGTAATGGTGGGTAGTTTGCGTTGCTTCTTATTAGGTAGGATGAAACCAAGTTTGTGCTTCTCGTAAGGCTTCCTAATTTCAACAATGACCAATTCATATGGGCCATGCTCATATCACCCAAGAACAAAGCCTTTTCAAGCACAATGATGGAGGTATGTCTTGGTGAAGCTCAATTTTTATAGGTAGGAGAAACCAATGGTAAATGGCCTAGGTGAAAGAGAGGTGGTAGAAGCACCAAGGGGTTTGTTGAGTTCCCTAAAGACAAAATGGGTCTGACAGTGGGGAGGTCCAAAGGGAACGATAGTTTCAAAATTGGGGTCATATCTTAGCTGGTTGGTGAGTTTCCCATACTCGTGAGGAGTAGGGAAAGTGTCAAGGGATAAAAGGCTATACTCCCCCAATGAAAGGTGACAAAACATTGATTCTAAAGGGTCCATGGTGGGGATTTGGTTTGAAGGGGTAGAGGAACTAGTTGATGCCTCATCGGTGGAAGGGGATGTGATATCTACTTTGGTGGCTGAAGGTTGGGTTTTAGCTACTGAGGGTGTGTTGGTTAGGGGTGTGAGGACATCATTGGGGTGATAGGTCATGTTGCATGTTGATAAAGGACTTGGGTCAGCTTGGATGGTGATGACCTAGCCTTCATGTTGAAACTTAATACACTAGTTAAGGTAGAGGGGACACAACCCATGGAGTAGATCTAGGGTCATCCCAATAAAACATTGTATTAAAATTAACCTTCCACTACATAGAAGAGTTCAAGGAGCATGTGGGGTCTTAGACGGATATGAAGGATGACAGTTTCCAAAGTAGTGGCCATGGTATCATTGAATGATTGAAAGATGGTCGAGGTTTCAGACATAACATTATTTGGCAAGTTAAGTTGGCTATAGGAGTGGGAAGAAATGATGTTAATGCTAGCTCCCCCATTAATCATGACCCATTTGATGTGGGTTTGGTTTATGTAGGCAGTGATAAAGAGAGGGGGATCTGGGTCCTCAAGATGGATGGAAGGTATTTCTAAGTCCTTAAAGGTAACAAAGTTAGAAATTTGAAGGGAACCAACAAAGTTTGATAGAGGTTGAGGGTCTTCAGGTTGGGCCTTTATGGATTACAAAGCCTCTATTAGTGCTTGGCAGTGATGGGTAGAGGTAGAGATCAACTCATACAAGCTCATCTTTATCGGGGTCTAATGAAGTTGCTTAAGGATAATTCTCTTGATGGATTATGAGGGGTTAGGGTGAAAGGTACCTAAAATAGATACCTTAGGTTTGGTTGAAAATGGAGATGGATGGGTGTGGGTTGGTTAGGAGGTTGGAGATGGATACATCCATGGAATGGACACCTTAGACTTCCCTTTTTCCTTCTGTTATGAACTCGTGACCATGTTGATAGTATGGATAGAAGGAGAGGTTGAAGTAGTAGATTGTTTAGACTTGTCTTCACTCTAAGGTGAGAGTGGAGAAGTAGTTAAGCATTGGGTAGGTATGGTTGTTGGTTGTATTGGTATGGGGCCTATAGTAGGTTTATTTGTTAATAGGTTATCCTCATCATAGAGCTAGTGGATAATGGTTTGGAGAGCTTTGCAATTCTTTATGTCATGGTCGGGTGTCTTATGATAAGAACACACTTGGTGGTCATTGTACTAGATGGGTTTTGAAGCAAGAGGGTCAAAATTCCTAATGGGAGGTAAGGCTAAACAAGAGGTTTGTAATAACCTATGGAAAATGGTTGAGTAGGATTCAGCTAAAGGTGGTAAAGGTGTAATGGTCTTTGCTTTGATGGTTAGTATAGAAGGCTATTTGGAGATAGGTTTGATGGTAGATGCTTTGAAGTTGATGACCTAGAGGTGGAGGATTGTAATGTAGGTAGTTTAGATATTTCTAGTGCGGTGAAGAGAGGTGCGCCATAAAGCAATTGCAAAGTTGTAACTAAATTAGGTGGTGGGGTCTAGGTAGAGATAATAGGTTTCCTATTCAAGGTAGAGGGATGAGGTTCCAAAATGGATGGCAGGGTTGAGGGAGGTAAAATTTAGGCCTTTAGGCCTTTGAGTGATTTTACCTCTTTGGTCGTTGGTTCCAGTGAGGCAAGCTCCACCTTCACATATGGGTGACTAAATCTTGGTGTAGGGAAGGTGCCAAGGTTCTTGATTAGTTTGGTCAATTTGGTTTGAGAAGGTGATTTAGTTGCTTGGGATTTAGGTGCCTTGGATGGCCGAGGGATTGTTAGATTGGTAAAAGTTGCAATTAGTTTGGTTGATAGGGTAGAAGTTTAGATAGTGAAAGTGGTGGGTTGGTCTACTAAAGGTATGGTTGGAGGTTCTTGCTTGGTGATATAAGGTAGCCGTAATTTCTACCAAAAGGTGGATCGATCCATGTTAGGTTTGGAGATAAACTCTAATTTTTTCACTAGTCTAGATTATGGTTAGTAGGTTGGTTTGATTCCCTGAATAATGGACCTAAAAGATAAGCCCCTAGGTGGAGACATAAGGATGGTAACCTCATCCTCTTCCTTAATCAAAGGATGCAAGGTTGAGATAGGTGGCTCCTCCATGGAACGAGTATACATGGGGGCTTCCTCCTCGGGAATGATTTTCAAAGGGGGAGTAGGTTGTTCAGTAGTTGAAGGTAAAGATAGGGTGGTGATGGTTGGGTGTTTTGGTATATCAGCTAAAAGAGTGGTTAAGGAATCCACTATCTCAATAAGTAGAGGGGGAGAAGATGGTATTTCCTTGGTTTGGGTTTCCAAAATAGGATAAGGTAACTTTTCTACTTCAATAAGTGGAGAGGATGAGGGATAAATAGGTTGGTCATCAGGTTCTTTAGCAACAAGTGTGTTGAGAACCATGTTAACAATATAGGCATCATGAGAACATTCAACTGTGTTACTCTCATTATTGGTAGGAGCATGGTTTGGGAAGGGCTGCCTAAATATATCAAGGAATTGGTTTGATGGTGCATTGGGGTTATCTAATGTTAGCTCCCCCTTGTCAATGAGGGATTGGACAATGCTCTTGAAGGTGTTACACCTACTGACATCATGTCCTATTACCTGAGGAAAGACACATAGATTATTCTCATTGTACTAACTAGGTATAGGATGAGAGGAATCAAATTATTGAGGAGGTTTGATAGGAAGAAGTTGAATGATGTTGGCTTTTTAATAACTTCTCCAAGATGGAAGCATAGGATTCTCAAAGTGGAGTGAATTGCTTCTGGTTGTTATGGTTTATGTTCCTCATGTTTTGCTTTGTGGAACTAGAGAAATTTGGTTAGTTGATGGAAGGTAAAGGAGCGGCTTTAAGGACAACCATGTTTGTAGTGCCTTTGTTTTTGCTATTGGTATTAGACTGATTGCTTGACTTAGAGGAAGATGCCTCAATGGTTTTGTAGGTTAAATTCTTGTTTTTGAGCTTTAGCTTTCCTTTGTCAATGGCTCTGTTCTCTAACTTATGTGCCATGGTAAATTATTTATCAAAGGTGTAGAAGATTTGGACACACAATTTAGAGAATATATGCTTGGCACATGCCCAAGCAAAGAGCTCTATAAGTTCAGGTTGAGGCAAGGAAAAGGAGAGTTGGTTAATCTGGGTTCTCTAATGAGCTATAAAATTGGTAATGGATTCATCCTCAAACTACCAGATAGAGTAAGGTTGGTGATAGAAACTTTCTTAGAGATATTGATCTAAAAGTGGTCCAAAAAGGTTTGAGCCAGTTGGGTAAAAGAGAAAAGGGAGTGCTTGGGTATGACACTATACCAATCCAATGCCAGATCAGTTAGGGACATAAAGAAGGTGCAGAAAAGGAGGGCATCATCATAGGTGATCAGATAACAAACATGTCTAAATGCAATAAGGTGTTGTTGGGGATCTTCCTTACTTTGAAATTTAGAGAGCTTGGGAAGTTCCCATTTAGGAGGATATGGTCTGATGGGTATGGATGGATGGATGGGCTCATTACAGATTTGAGGTCATATGACAAGATGTTGTCAGCACCAAAAATGGATGACTCTAAGGTGGTCATCTTATCCATAAGCATCTTCATTAGGTCCGCTTGAGGTTGTGCACCTGAAAGGTTATAAGATGCATATTGATGTGGTGGTTGGGAGACATACTCATAGTGGGTAGAAGGTTTGGAGGCTGCCACATATTGGCAAGTAGATGCCAATGGTTGGGTGGAGGATACATAAGGGTAGGTATATGTAGGTGGTTGGGTAGTGGGTAGGGATACATAACCTTGTAGGTTAGGGATGTAACCAAAATTTGGTGTAAGGGTTGCTTGTTGGATAAGAATGATAGTTGGGTTGGTGATCGATGGAAGGGTGGTGACCCTTGTACTGATCGATGTTAAGGTAGAGGGTATGGACACCACAAGGCTTTGAAGTAGAGTAGTGGTCAATGTATTGTGGGTAGATAAAGGAAGGTTGGTAGTGATAGAGGTAGGAACTCCTATTATAGAAGAGTGGTTGGTAGGAGTAGAAGGTATAAGGGCAGCGATAGTTTAGGTTGGTTTGTTTTTTATGTTACTCTCAAAGGGGTTGTTGGTTGATGAGGAAGCTTGGGTAGTAACCATGGAAATAGAGGTAATCCCCATAAGGTGGAGAGGCATGCCATAAGGTGGATCTATAAGTGGGGTCGAAGCTGGGATACAATAAGACATTGTTGTAAGATAATGTTGTAAGGCTATGAGATTGTTATTTAGGAAAGTGACAAAGTCTACATCTCCTTGAGGAACCTCTCGATGGAAAGTAGGACTTTTTAAGGGGTGAGGAGAGTCTGTTGGTTCAGATATATAGTCCATGGATGAAGAGGTGGAAGAGGTAGGTTGGCTTGGTGATGGGTTCTACTCTGCAAGGTCTCTTTGCTACTAGTGAGTGAGAACTATACGAGATAGGGGAGATAAAAAGCATAAACAAACTCACTGCTCAATCAAAAAGAAGACAAAAAAATGATCAAAGAAATCGAATCACACTCTAAAAGAGACATTAAGTGCTAGAGTTTTAATTAATCTCCCTTTTGGATTATGCCTTAAGAATTTGTGTGACTAAAATTGGTTTTTAGAGCGGGTACTAGAGAGGAAGTCTAAGGTGAGTTTTAGGTTGTGTTTAGGCACTCAAAAACAATCTGTATTGGAATCAATACATAGCTTGGTATTAGGGCCTACCCCCTCACTTCACATACCACAACGATAAGGGTTTCATGTGCTTAGCCATTATATATTGATATTTAGAGATTATACTCAACCAAAGAGTTGAGTTGGTTCTCCCCTTGGTAATGACCTACAAGTGGGATTGTCAAGAAAGGGTAAGGTTACCGCTAGGTGATGAAATCCTAGTCAGGTCTTGTCTCAAGTTTGTTTGATGTTTAATTGATGAAAGTGGTTTGGTTGAGTGTGTGCAACAAAGAGTGAAGCTACGATAGATTGCTTTGATTTTAAGTTAAGCTATGTGAATTAAAATTTCAAGCAATCAATGTATGCACTTAATTTTAAGCCCAAAATAAACTTTTGATTTCATTAATGAGCATAGAATAGAGAGAGAATGTAAGCAAACAAGAACTGAAGTAAAGACACAAGGGTCGCATCGGGTGTGCCAGAATGTTTTAGTGAATTTTTGCTTGTTTTTTTGAAAAGGGAAAAGAAGAAACTAAGTATGGGTATGGTTGAAAAACCTACTTGATTATGCATGCATTGAATCAGAAGATTATGAAGAACTCCTCTTTGGGTTAGAAGTATGATCTGCAAATAAGAAAGCACTAAAGCAAAATTATTTGTTAGACAGATAGTTGAGTGGATTGACTAGCAATAGCTAGGTCCCCAAAGCAAGAGCTTCCTCAGGGACTGACAATCCACATGTTTTAAACAATTAAGTTTACAAAATAGAATGGATGGTACTTGCATAAAAAATCAAAGTTATTGAAATTGAACATAAAAATTCTTGCTTAAGAAATTGACTATAAATGATTAAAATAGAAATTAAACTAATTAATACTAGTGCTAGATGGTTAGAGTATGCTTCAAAAAATTAGAAAAAAGTCTATGAACTGGTAGGGACAGAGAATCAGGTTTGGTTGGGTCTAGGTAGGTGAAAATAGCTTGCTAGAATTTATTGCCATAGTGACCATTAGTGGTTGTGCTAATCGTAGGCGGTTAAGGTGATCATCGATGATTGGATAGACCATCAATGGTTGAGACAATCATCGATGGTTAATGTGGGTAGATCTGGGTTGATAACAAACCAATTGACAAGATCTCAAAGTGAGATTCTGGGAGTTAGGTAGGTGTTAGACTATGAGAAAAAATCAAATACAGTAATGGAATACTGGAAACCAAGTACTTATCTTTCAGAAGATGGATTGGATGAATGCTTGAGGTGGTTGACTTGTTGGTGGAGTCTGGCATGATTTTGATAGAGTAACAATACTTGGCACTTTGGTAGAGCTATGGCAACAAGTTGACTCTCTGACATAGTAGATGGTTTTCTAGATTATTGATGATGAATGATATATAAAAAGAGAATTCTAGATGCACAAGATCTTGATAATAATTTTAGATCTATCTCACCTTCCTGCTCCTCTCTTCTTATAGGCAAGGCAAAAGAGTTGCAATAAGAGGTGAATTGGGCTTCCTAATTTTAACTTGCACTTGCAATGGCTCATAACTAGATTTAAATGAGTTATTTTTATAAAAACAAGGCAGGTGAGTTTGCATGTTGGTGGTCAAGGAGGTGCACCTTGACCATTTATGGTCAAGGTGATCATTAGCTGTCAACCTAACCATTGACGGTTGAAGGTGAAGGGTCAAATTGGATAAAAGCCAGGGTTAAGCTAGTTTGGTCAAACTAACTATGGTTAGGTTTGATTAGGGGCCAAAGGGTAAGATTTGTCTTGAGAGGGTCCCAAGGTAGTCTAGGGAATTTAGACATTTGGAATTGTGATATGCATATTTTTTATGTCTACACCAATGTAGGGAATACAATACATCAACTCAGGGTTTATGACTTGTGTGCTAACTGTGACAAAGAATTCTAAGTAAATTAAAACTTACAACTTTTATCCTCTTATATATCATAAAAATAACTCTCTAATCACTTCATACATTTTCCATCTCCATATTCTCCACAAAAATCATTGTGGAAAGGATCAAATGCTCGGTTTATCACTTGAACCAACTGTATACATACATTCACCATTTGATAGTCTTGTCTGTCATCTCAAGGGTAAATTTTTTGCAATGCAACTCATGTTACTGAGATTATAGTTGATAAAAAACAATATCAACAAACACATAATCAAAACCACTCACCACATTGAGTAATCAAACACATGAATACTCTGTTTCAGCCATGAATGCGAATACACATAATTTCTCATATCACAGTTCTTTATTCATCAACTTTCACTGTTTACATGTCCATTTTTCATCAAATTTGAATGGAAAATGACTATGAAAACATAAAAACTAACTCTCAACAGTCCTACCAAGAAGCATAACTGAATCTTGGATCATTCCCATGTAGAGATTATTGAATTACATTGCATTTTCTTATGTTTTACCAATAGATCCAATGTATGACCATGTCTAAAGACTAAGGAACATAGTAGGGACCCTTTTCATTGTCCTAAGACCTCTTAGACATGTTTTTATACTTTGAAACCTTTATATAATGAATGGAAATCCTTTAACAAAGCTTAAAATTTCAATCCTTCAAATAGTGCCATTTTGGAGGGAAAATCCACAATTTAAATTTTATGCAACTTTTGCTAACCTAGATCACACCTAAGACAAAATTACGACCTGATACATCTATGAAACACTTAAAACACAAATTCAATCCAAAATTGAATCCATTTTCAAGTCCACATAAGATGCCCCTACATCCTACTACCAAGCTGAAGAAATTTTGCCATAGGTGTCAACTTGGTGTATGTTTCTATTTACTCACATTGTACCTCCTAATAGAAGGTTGTTGTTGTGACTTTCCTTTCATATAGGTGAACATGTTCTTGGGCCCCACAATTAGGCATCCTCTAGTTCTTTCTCTTTAATAGTGTACCTGCACATGCATAAAACATGTTAAGGAAAACACAGTTGTTGTCTTCTACTACTTGCTTTGGATGTGCATACCATGCTTCCATTCCTTCAAATATATCCATCATAACCTTGATTCCATAAGACACTAATATTTTAAATGTGTCTTCTTCTTCCTTTACCTATTCTCCTTGTTTTATACACCTCTCCTCATGCATATCAACTTTTGAGTCCTTACATGCCATCTAGTTGCATAAGTGCTTGGTTTTGTAGGGGGAATCCAAGAACAAACACACCTGTTCTGATTCCTCTTGTTAGGATCTTGCTCCTCAGAAAGAGCACAGTATGATTACCAAAATTTAAGCAATTAAATATGCAGAAATAACCAGAAACACAAGTAACTAGAATTCACCAATAGCACAGAATATGAGAGACAATACACTATCTTGTATTAACACTTTATAGAAAAGAATACTACAAAGAGCCGCCACACTCTTCCACCTTACAGAGGTTTCCCACACCTCAAGTGTACAATAATTCTTCTTCACAACACTCTCCTACACAAAAACGGTCCCAACAACCAACTCACACACAGAATTGGTGTTCACCTCGCCAACCAGTCAGTAATAACCCTGGCGGTACACCAAGCACTCTATATCACTTCAAGTTGATCTCCCATGAACCTGCAACCTGCAATTCAACAGACCAAACTTACATGTAGATCCCCTATGAGCTTGCAACAACCTACAACTCAATGATCTTACAATGGAAGGAACTCTTCCTTTCTATCTCATACTTATACAATACATGCCAATGGGTCTATAAATAGATCCCTAACTTAAACAATAACTTAGACTCTTAATTTAGACAATTATCCTCGCAGCTCAAGACTCTAACTGATCTTAACATGCAAACTCTTCGTTCACTTAACTAACTGTCCATGCAACGAACATTTTTGGAACACACAGGCGACCGACGCCGGTCCCTGCTTGCCTGGTTCTGCCGACGTCGGCCGACTTCTTGCCGTCACCAGTGGCCTTCTGCACTGGTCACGACCGACATCGGTCCTGATGCCGACGCTGGTGCTCCTGGATCTCAGCAACCTTCTGTTCCTACTGTTTGCAAAGAGTTGAAGCTTTTAGCTCCACAACCTAACAGGTTTGATGTTGTATATTACTTTCATAACTGCTCCTTACCTTCTGTATACACAAGGACTGCATGTTCTCATCTACATTATCAATCTCTTTACTTATCCCTCTAATAATATTGCATTTATCTAGCTATCCTACGTGGACCTGCTATATACTACTCAGCTCTTTTTCATCCCTTTCTTTTTCTAGACTTTATCTCATGCATTTGAGCTTGGCTACCATGCCTTCCATGAAATCACAACTAGAAATCATTGGAAAATGATGTGATAAACTTTCAAATAACTCATTCACATATTTGTTTGAAAAAGTCTTGCTTGACAAAGGTTCACACTCCTCATCTTGGGATGCCTCAATCTCCTTGGGCTGCTCTTTCATCTTCACATCTTCATCTTGTTGCTGCACTAACTCCTTGTATCATACAATGAATACTTTAGAAAAGATACCAATAACTTTATCATCATTCTTCAAAGGCAGTAATCTGTGCTTGATTCCCTTGTGCTAAAAAAAATAGGTGTTCTTCAACCCATCATGACTAGTTGACCTGTCAAACTGCCAAGGCCTTCTTAGTAATACATGATAAACATCCATGGGGATGATATCACACATGACATTATTCCTATAGGTACCAATCTGAAAATCTACTAAGCACTATTCATTAACAAGCACATGATATCCTTTATAAAGCCAAGAAAATTTGTAAGGTACAGGGTGAGGTAATCTTTTGAGGACAAGTTTACTTACCATTTCATTGAAAACCAAATTATTTATGCTTCCTAAATCTATAATTATTTTATAACATTTACCATGGGTGTTACATGTTCTAAAGAGTGTTTTCTATTGAGCAGGTTCTTTCTCATTTAGTGGCTTCAATAATGTCCTCCTCATAAAGAGTGACTCTCCTTCTTCAGATGCCTCTATATGTGAAGTTGATCTGAAACTTTCTTCGTCTGTAGGCTACACCACTTGATTTCTACTCTCATTTATATAACTTATTTCTTGCTACTCCTTTGGACACTCCTAATACGTATGACCTACATACTTGTTGCATTTGAAGCATTTTTTCTATGAAGCCACTAGTCCCTCTTCCTCTAGATGCATCTCCACCTCTGTAGTATGGCCTCCTACCTCTATAACCAACTCTTGGTTGTGTTTCATGTCTTTGTCCACTACTTCCACCTTCCTCATGCATTCTTGCTTCATACTCTACTCTTCCTCTCACTTATTTACCTCTTCCTCTTGCTTGTTGTGGGTGCCTTATTTCTAACTTCTCCTCAGCTTTCAAGGCTACTTGGTATGCTTCTTCAACTATTTTCAAAGTCAATGTATTGATCTCATCTTATATGGAGAACCTGAGACCATTCAAGTACCTTGCTACCTTCTCATAATCTTCCTCCAAGAGGCCTATTCTGATTGCCAATCTATGAAACTCTTCTATATATTCTTTCATTGAATGCTCCATTTGTCTAAGATTCTACAATCTCTTAAACAAATGTGTATGGTAGTCCTTGGGCATAAACTTTTCCTTCATCTTCATCATCATCCTATCCCATGACTGAATCTTTATTTTACTTCTTCTCCTTCTCTCTTCCTAGATTCCATCCCACCACAAAGAAGCATGTCCTCTCAATCTTGTGACTGAAAATTTAACTTTCTTGGTGTCATCCACCTCTTCATACTTGAAATACTTATCCATGGATGCTATCAAATCCACCAACTCATCCACATTTAGATTGCCTTCATACATTGGCACATCTAGCTTTGGTTTTGAACCCATCTTCATCATGGATTTGATCAATATTTTCTCCACTCTATCTTCTCCTTCTTCCTCCTCTTCTGATCTAGGAGCTTCCTCTTCTTTATCACTACCATCTTCAACTATGACCCTTATTTTTTGAGCTATCTCTGTGGCTACCATTCTTGCCTACATATTCCTCATTTCAATGACCAAATTTGCCACATTTTACTACATTCCTTTAGTTTATATAGGTTGTGTTTGTCTTACTACCATTTTGTCTTCTTTAAACTTATCCTTTGACCATCCTTATGCTCTAATATGAAAATGATGTAAAGCTTGCACAAGTTTCTTTCTTTTGTTCTTTCTCAAAGGATCACTTTTCTAGTCTAAGCTTGTGTAACCACTCATCATGTACTAGATCATACGATTTTTAGTATAAAAAATCTTAATCATGATCTTAAGAGTCTCAAAGAACTATCACTAACTTCTTGACACTATTTTCAACACCTTACCTTACACTCATGCAACTCTACTCACTCAACTAGCCTTCATTATAGCCCTTTCTACTTGAAAATAGGCTTGTATGGAAAAATTAAAAGATATGGTGAATTTAAAATTATATTTTCTCCTTTGTATTATTTTGAAATACTTATGTGTCAATTTTTAGGATCCAATTCTTTCCCTAGGTTCACTTTCTCACTTATAGCCTTCCAAATTAGGCCTCTTTTAGCCCTTTCTCAATTCCTCTAGCTAGAAAACCATACAACTTGGTCCTAACAGGTCTGGAAGTGACTTAATCAATTAGGGCACTCAAAAACATGTAATATTACAAATTTTTAAGTTTTTCAAGGGTTACTTTTCTCACAATGGACAAAACCCTAATCTAGGCTTACTAAACCCTGTCACAGGCTGAGGGTGTAAATAAATGCTTGTATTGAAAAAGAAATTGTTTCAAGTCAAAAAAATTATTGATTTATTAATATATGGGCATAATAATTTTTTTTTTCAATAACCTTGGTCTCATAATGCTCAGATCAAATTCCAACAAGAAAACTCAGTCATTATTAACTGTATTCTAATGACAGAAAATAGGGTAAGCACAGGGTTTTATTGTTTCACCTTACCAAAAATATTTATAAGCTATATTAGATTTATTACCATGTATTTGGACTATTATTATCCATTTATTTATCACTTTATAATCTAAAACTTGTTCCAACGTAGGTAACACAGTACATCAACTCAGGGTTTATGACTTGTGTGCTAATAGTGAGAAAGAAATCTAAGTAAATTTAAACTTACAACTTTGATCCTCTTGTGTATCAAAAAAATAAATCTCTCTAATCACTTCATACATTTTCCATCTCTATATTCTCCATAGAAACCATCGTGGAAAGGATCAAATGCTCAGTTTATCACTTGAACTAACTGTATACATACATTCACTGTTTGACTATCTTGTTTGTCATCTCAAGGGTAAATTTATTGAAATGAAACTCATGTTACTAACTTAAATTAGAGATTATATTTGATAAAAAATTAAAAAATATATATATATATAATCAAAACCACTCACCACATCGCGTAATCAAACACACGAATACTTTGTTTTAGCCATGAATGTCAATACATAGAATTTCTTATATCACAATCATTTATTCATAAACTTTCACTATATACATGTCCATTATTCATAAAATTTTAATATAAAATGACTATGACAACATCAAAATTTACTTTCCATAGTCCTACGAGGAAGCATAACTGAATCTTGGACCATTCCCATGTAGAGTTTATTGAATTACATTGCATTTTTTTATGTCTACCAATATATCCAATGTATGACCATGTCTAAAGACCAAGGAACATAATAAGGATCCTTTTCATTGTCCTAATACCTATTATAAATATTTATATACTTGCACACCTTTATATAATTCATCGAAATCCTTCAACAAGGCTTAAAATTTCAAATTTTCAAATAGTGCCATTTTGGAGGGAAAATCCATAATTAAAATTTTATGCAACTTTTGCTAACCTAGATCACACCTAAGACAAAATTAGGACCTATTACACCTATGAAACACTTAAAACACAAACCAATCCATTTTGGGGTCCATATAGGATGCCTTTGCATCAATTTCCATCCTAATTCATGCATCTCCCAAGACCTCCATGTTGAAATACTGATGTAAGGAGAACCTCAAGTTGGAGTTATGTGGTTTGATCAGTCTTAATTCACTTCATAAGTGCATATGAAAGTGGAGGTCAATATTTTGGTGATGCATTCCTTTTACTTTCATTTTTCTCTCTCTCCCTTTTCCTTGTCAGTTGAATAGGTTTAGTAGTAGTTTGGTTGAAGCATGAAGGGAACTAACCCATATCTAGAGATTCACCTCACTGATTAGGCCAACCATAACCTAGAGTTGTTTTCATTTCTATCATCTAAGTAAGAAGTCTTGAACAAAATTATTAGGGGTGAAATTTAGAGTGATAACAATAACCTTGACTACATTATAATTGGTTGAGGTATGAGTGTTTATTCGTCTAGTTTGATTGTTTTGCTTATGCCCCTTTTTGGTGACATAGTAAGGAGGAAAAAAGAGGGTAAAATCACTCCAAATCAAATTGATTAAAATGAACTTCAAAATTTTGGATTTTTTTGGTTTGATTATGTCCATTAGCATATATCATTAAGTAAAAAGGGAAGAAAATATGTTATTTGTGAATCATGAAAAGGAATTAGGTTTTGTTTGTTGTTATGATTTGGGACTTGACTTTTCCATTTAGGGAGTTCAAAGTTTTCATGCTACTTCCATGCCAAAAATAGGGTGAATGATTAAATTTAAGGGTCATTAGTTTAGTTCGTGCATTGATGAATTAGAGTTGCATGATGGTGAACTTGTAGAGTTGTAGGAAAATTACCAAACCATGCAAAATGTGCATAGATTTTAGGAAAAGAATATAAAAAGGGGAAGTAGAATGGATACTGTAGGAAGATGAGAGATCAAATCTCAATAAGAATAAGGAAAAAGATTCTATTTAACACATTTAGGTGACAACCATTGTACTACCAAGTCAATTTATCTTGAGTTTGTAATTTTATTGTATGTAGATCTAGTTGACAAGAAAATGTGGTTTGCTTATGGGTTTTTATCATACTATGTTTTAATGTGTGAAATTGTAGTTTTTAACAAAAATAAAATTAGGGTTTTAGTATATAAACATGGGGTTGGAACTTGGTTTCATCGATAGGCCTATACACATAATATCGAGTTAGTGTGTATATAAAACTAAACTTTTATAGGTGAAAATTTTTACATAAAAACTCAAGGGCTTTAGGTCTATAGACCCGGGGATATAACCTAATTCCATCCTAAGGTCTATAGAGATGATGTCGAGCCATATTAGAAGAAGCTTGGGTATATAATAAGATATACGTGCATGTATATTAATAGACATCAACTATGTCTTGTTTTATTTTTATATACGATTAATTTTGGGCAAGTTCCAATTTAGGTAAATAAACTTAGATTGCATACAGTCCAAGCAAGTATATTATTTACTCAAATAATTTAGCTTATAGTTAAAAACCTCATACAAGCTAAGTATATATTCATATGCAAGCTGTAATAACCAACTCTATTCCATTGATGACCTGGGAATTTGTGTGGATTGACATATTATATAGGGGCAATACAAAATGAAGTATTTGAAACTCAACATACACATAGACACACCCACCCACCCACCCTTACACACACACACACACACACACACACACACACACACACACACCTAATTATACACATATGAGTACATTTTAGACCTGGATATGGACTAAATGAATGATGAAATATGTGTATATATAACCATGTTTGTAATTAATTAGCTAGAACATAACTTGAGATATTAACATTGAATGTATATACTTGTATACATAGTTGTAGGCTATATTGGGGATATTGAATCAAAATACAAAATACAAATTGGGTAACTAGTTACACACACACAAAAGTATACATGAATTAGAGAGAGAGAGAGAGAGAGAGAGAGAGAGAGAGAGAGAGAGAGAGAGAGAGAGAGAGAGAGAGAGAGAGAGAGAGAGAGAGAGAGAGAGAGAGGATTTTTACAAATCTTTATATTATCAAATACAATGATGAAATTTGAGTGCATAGATTTGGTAATGTAGTTCCTTGGGAACTTATTTTATTAATATGTATAAATGAATGTATATGCAAATACATACTTACAAATATAAATACATGTGTAAATACGTAGTCAAATGAACATTGTTTTATCTACATGAACTTATATTTATATGTATCAAGACGATTTTGTATAGTTGTAAGCGATAATGAGAATTTTGAGTTAGATATATAAGTGAATGTTTTTCTATGGCATTTGTCCATTGATTGTATATCAAGGTAAATGTTTTTGAATGAAGTAAAATAGTGATGGTCTTGTATGTATTTGGCATATACACGTTCCTAGATGCTATATTATTTGAAATGATTCATTGAAAAATATAATTATCATGGGAGATAATGAAATTTATATAGGTTATACATGTCTATTATTTATAATATGGTATTCCATCATGTAATAGGAAATGAGGGAACAAGTTTAGAAAGTTGGTAATGAAGTATATAACAAACTTAAGATATACCATTGTGTTGTATGAGCTATTTTGAGACTTGTATGGAATTTACGGTTAGTTAAGTTGGATAATTTTAGATATTATATAAATTACGTTTGAAAGGAAATACAAAGATATGTTGTGAAATGACTATAGTATTTTAGTCTTGGATTCTTGTTCTAGTCTCTTATACATTCTGGTTTGAATATGATTCATTTGATAAGCATATGCATATCACTGTTGAGGCTGAGTGAATGGAAATAATGTGATTGTTGAGTTATGATTGTTTATACCCTACCTTCTATTTTAGATTGGGTGCATGTTGTAACCTATATTTACTATGCCTTGGATTTATATGTAAAATGAGTAGACTTGTTTCATAGATAACATGTGATAAATATATGAGGGTGCTAGTATGTAACTCATATACCTACCCCCTGATATCACCTACTTGTTTGTGATTCATTAGCAGAGAGTTTTTGTGAGTATAATTGACTCAGATCCATATGAGATTTAATTTCTATAATGAAATCTTTGGCCAAATTAATGTTATAGCTAATACATTATCATTCCACTATATTTTATAGTTTACATGTGTATGTTGATGTCATATTAGACAGAGGATTAATTTCTATGGTATAGATGACTTTTGCATGTATTAGTGATCGTACACACATGGATTGTAATTTATTTCTTGATTTATATCCCTCTATGAATGGCAGGGCCACTCCTAATGAGGAGGTGTGTGGGAGACTGATGGTTTGTGATTGGAGGTAAAACACTCAGATGATGCTCTCCCTCTGTTCAACTATTCAACCATTTAGGATCATACTCATGGATATATTTTTATATCATCGATATGCTTATGAAGATCATTTATATTGTTGTACATATTGTATTGTATATTTAACTTTGTACTAGAATGTAATATATATTACAGTTTTATTTGATGCATATTCCACAAAACAGTGGCTATGAGATTTCTAATTAGTTATGAATATTATAACAACAGTGGTTGTATGCTTATTTTTAGTTGTATCATGGATTTTATCAATGATTGATGTACTTAATGCTCATTTTATGAGAAATATTCATCTTAAAATATGATATGAGCCATTTGAAAATTAAATGGATCATTTTATTAACCATTGGGTTGACACATTTCTACATTTATTGATTTGAATGCATTTAGTAGTCAAACAATGGTTATACATATAGTTATTGATGATTTCATAATTAAACCATTTGAACTAGAAAAAAAAAACTTTGTGTAACTATTAAAGTAACCCAATAGAGTTCTAACAATGAATATGAATCACATCACTATAGACAGATCTATATTTTATTTAAAATTTTGAAAATTTGAAACTTTTGAACTTAAGAAATTTGAAATTCCCCTATAGTAACTTTAAATTTTAATTGTTTATAAACTAGAATTTTCAATTCTAAGAATGAGTGCACTGCATGTCAATGCACCCATATTCTATAAATTCTCAATCATGTAGTAATTTTGAAAACTATCTAATGCCATGAATTTTAAATATGCTCATGAAGACTCTGATTTCTTGATACAAGCCCATTGTGATGCCCCACTTTTGATAAGAGGGACATAGCCTAAAAGTCACTTAGCTTAAAATAAGAGTTAAATAGTATGTGAAAGATTATAATCATGTAGTTGTACTTGAACTTTTGAATGTATTTCATCACAAAATTTGAATATAGCATTAAATTTGTATATAAAACATGTGTTAGATATAGATATAATTGAAGCACATAATCATCATGTGCATGATATGTATTATGATATGATATTAACATTAAAATAAACAATGCATCATAGGAATAATGGAACCAAAGTAACAAGTAATGATCAAATAATCAATGTCAAATAATGTTAGACAAGTTGCATAATATGTTACACATAAGGCCAAAAATGACACATACAAGGTACATATGAATGTCACATAAATAGACAAGGTGAAGGGCCATAATAAATTGACATGATGGTACCATACATGCAAAAAAATTCACATAAAAGGCCATGGGCCACACATAATAATCATGTTTTAACTTATCATGTAGTAAAGAAAGAAGCATAGGCAAATGAGACTAGTTTTCATTAACCATATGCATCAATGTCATTCTTAGTATGTAACATATTCATGTATAACACAATGTAAAGTATGAATGATTAACAAAATAAAATATGATGTATTTATCAATACACTAAAAATATTGTGGATAAATACAACTTGTTGAAATGTTCATGGTAAAACAAAGAGATACCCTCAACATAGCAAGGTTGTTGGGTAACAAGGAAGCTTGACATCAAAGAACCATGTGAAAGTCTTTCATGTATCACACTCAAATACCTCATGAAAATTAATCTGTATTCAAAATTGAAATATTTTATGTACCTAACATAAAATAAATAACATATGTAACTAAGTAAGCTAACAACATTTGAAAATACTTGTAGGTCTTGATTATTGATTTTTTGCTTATATATATATATATATATATATATATATATATATATATATATATATATATATATATATATATATTGAATTTTTGACATATGCAAATTTTTTTTGAATTTTTGAAATATCTGAACTGAAAGGATTTAAAATTTGATAATAAGTAAGGGTTTGAAAATATAAGAATTGGGAGGCATTAGAACAATCCTCAACAAGGTGCAAAATCATGATGTAATAAGAAGGAAGGTAATCAAGGTGCCTTCAATATGTTTGGGATTGAGTTATAGAAATATATCTCAAATCATTGATAGATAAGAATGTGAATGCTCCTCATGGGAAATAGAGAGATGTGATCATGGAAGTATAATGAAAGCCATAGTATGGTAGATATATAATAGTGAAATAATTAGATTGATATAAGCGATGTGCTTTTAAAGCATTTCAAGATAATTGTTTTAGATTGTTCTAATCAATTTGAAAATCAAGAAACCAAGTGCCCAAAGTGAAAATAAAGACAAAATATAGAAGAATTCTAAGATAAAGGATAGTATAGGTATAAGTTAAGTAAAATCAAATAAGCTATGTATAAAGGTAAGTGTGAAAGTAAATAATCAAGATCCTTAGCCCAATTAGTGGATTGTGAGGAAATAGGAATTTTTGTCCAACCAAGGATCTCATCATGTGGTTGCACATCTGTATACCCATTATATGAAGAAATGATTTCTTGTGAAGAATTTCCAACTCTAGATGCCTTTGAATCTAAATGATGAGCATATGTTGTACTATAACCATATGTGCAATTGATCATATACCCAAATGAATTAGGAGAAAATGTATCAACATGTACTTGTGAAGAGTATTTATGAATAACCTGTTGTGCCTTAGGAGATTAGTACCTTTTTCTAGGTTTCAAATCTACTTAGGAGTATGTACAATGATCTTTGAAACTACCTGAATAGGATCATGTGTAAATGTATCTTACTTATAATTAGATGGAAAAACTAATTTTGTCATGTGCTCATACTCACTAAGAGATGGAGATTCTTTAATATTCGTTAGAATATATAAATCATGTTCTTGAATAGTTAAATAGACAATCTCATTACCATGTTGCTCAATGATGGTGTCATGTAAATATTATATAGGATAAGTAAACATCATTTGTTCCAAAGGTTATTCATTTTAGATTCATGGAGTTTTAACCACTTGATTATCATGAATATTTTTGATAAATTTATGCATTTTATAAGGTACTTATCTGATATTTATAGCCAAAGGCATCCTAAGAGTATATCAAAGATATCTATACTTGGTAAAACTAATAATGGAGTGGAAAATATGAGAGGTACTACTTATAAAGGTATCACTAATTCCCCAAGAGTATCTTACATATAACCATAAAATGCTTTGACAACTCTAGAAGTATCCTGTAAATCTTGATTTGTATAGCTAAGAGAGTAGATATGTTTTATATTACATACATTTTATCTTGAGTCATTGTCTATCATAATCCCATGGATGGAATTTTTTTCAACATATGCTCAAATAAATAGTACATGTCTATTTGAATCATCATTAATAAATTCACTATAATAAAATGCAATCATAGGACATGGTTCTTGTTTACTTGTGACTATACCAATAATGTTATCAAGTGTATGTCCATATGTATAAGGATGAGGATAAGAATTATATGCATAATGTACTTCTTAATTATCCTTGTTATTTTCTTCATGATCTAGAAAAGGATATTTGTATATTTTGACATTTTAATTTTCAATTTTTTATGGAATAGCCTCTTCAATGGGTGTGCCAATATTAGTAATATTTTCATCAATGAGATCTTGAATATTATGTTTAAGCTTGAAACAACTATTTTTAGAATGCCCAGTACATCTATGGTAATCACAATATGCATTGCCATCAAATGTTTTATATTATGGTATAGATATGTCCACTTCTATTGATGGAATACGAGTGATGAGATTGAATTAAAATAACTTTTACAACAATACATGAGGAGGTGATGGTAACCTTGATAATTGCCTCCTTGGTGAAGCTTGTAGTTGAAGCTTTTTGTGTTAATTGTGAGATAACATTAACTATAATCTTATATTTAGTTTTAATTTCTTTGGGTTTGATCTTATAATTTATCTTGCTTTAAAATTTGTCATTTGAAGTAGAAGGATCACTGGAAGTGCATTTAACATTGTTTAGAGTAAGCAACTTGACTTCACATTCTTTGATTGTATGGCATATTTCATTGAAATATTTGAGCAAGTCTTAAAAATAATTGAATCTCTAAGTGGAGATAATAAAATTTGAGTGAAGATTTCTTGAATCTCATTATCAACCATTTGATTTTTTATTTTTTCTAGCATAGTTTTGTATCTCAACACATATTCATTTATTGTTTCATTAAACATTTTTTTGAGCTTTTCAATTTGAGCAAGTGAAATATTTTCACCAATGTTGATAGGAAAGTGTGTTAAAAATTAATTTTACAAAGGAATTGAAGAGGAAGATCATAAAACCATCTAAGAGCATATTCTCTAAGACTTCTTGGTAATATATTTGTCAATAATTTTTCATTATTTATGTAGTCTAGATAAACTGCATGTCATGTATGTAAATGTTGTTTAGGCTCACCTTTAACTTCATTTAGAGTAATCTTGGGATCCACAAAGAAAACTAGTAATGGATAAGATGAAACTTTTGGTTTTAGAGGGTCAAGTAACAAAGAACATGGTTCCATAGAGGGGCTAAAATGAGAGATAGTTTAGTCAATGTGATATAACTTAGCTTGTAGAGCAATAAGTACATGCTCAAGAGTAGTATTTGTAGGGGTAATTAGAGGAGTTTAAGTAACATGAGTAGGCGTAGTCATAAACACATTTTGGAAACCAATTGATGTTATCAAACCAATATATGATGTTATATGAGTAGCTAAAGGTATAGAGATAGGAATAAATGCAATGGTAGAGGTAAGAACATTGGAAAGACTATATCGGGATCCTTTATTTTGTTCATCTCTAGAAACATATGAAAATGAGTGACCTTTTTTGGATGCTCATGAAGATATTTCATAAAATTTTATTCATCTGTCTGACCAAATTATTCTTGAGTATTTCATTATGAATTAAGACCCATGATGTAACCTTTAAGTGGATGTGGAATATGCAATGGAAGATATTTTGAATTTGAAAATTTGAGATAGTGTATAACATATTTTTCCTCTTGTTTCCAATTCATCTCATATTTAACAATTGGCTATTGGAGAAGAATAATGACATGATATGGTAGTGAAATCATTTTTAATATGAAGATTTTGAGATTGAACATTATTTAGTATAGCTTCTCTATTGACTTGACATTAAATACATGTCAAATCATAACAAATAGCTTGGTGAAAGGTAAGACAAGTTGTGACAATGAATTGCATAATCCCATTAAGCATGTGAAATAAATATTCATTCCTTAAACCCATTATTAATATAATACAATATGGATTTGTCAAAGCTAATTACTATGAATACAATACAATAAAAAATCAAGGTAAAAAGTTGATCTAGGCAAGGGTTTGAATGATATGTGGGATTTCAAATAAAATTTATCATTCATTGATTAATGTTATTCCAATGTTTCATATCACTATCTATAGAGGGAAACCCATTCATGTATCCCACAAACCCTATTTTTGAGGGTAAGGTGAGAGTAACTTCCTTGGGTGATATGATCCTCTTAGGTGTACCAAAGATCAAATGTATTAAATAAGATTCTTATTGTATAAACTGTGAGATACATGGAATCTAAAATCCATGTTTATTGTGGTAAAATGGATATGAGTATTGTGATAAACTATCATGACCAAACCTACCTAACACATTGACTTTGTCTGATTATCATAATATTCTAATATTCTTATATTATGTCGACATTTGTTGTAGACATTATTTTGATGTTCAAAACATTATTTATTGATTTAAATTAAATTCTAATCACTCTTATATTATTTAATGAGTTTCTATTATTCCTTATTATTGTTAACCATGATTAGATACATTTAATGTCTAGATGGATTGATTATAGGTACACAATAGATAAGCATAAGTTGGAGGTATAAAATGGGTGCTCATTGGCAAAGACACAATATGCATGTAAAAACAAAATGGTAATGCAATAGTGTCCAAAACCTGAGTCAATCTTTGTCTTAGTCATTCTATTTTTTAAATATGTTTTCGGTGTGGATTCAATTATTGACTAGCTAGTTTTTATGTCGTCATTTATCTTTTGTCTCTTTATAAATAAGGAATCAACCAATTAGTTTAATATGAATGTGATTTATACCCACATCCATGATACACTTAAATAAAAATGGATGTCACTCGAAGATCATGAGATCTTGGATTAGTTCTGTAATACTTGATTACATGACCAGTTCATGTTTGTATATGAAAATACAATGAAATACAAGGAGTGGAAGGCCGACATTGTGACTGTGAAGTCCAGTATGGGATAGAAGTAATTGTTTTATTCATTTAGTTTGATATAAATAATGAATGCTTATATGAGTTAATATAGTCCACAAAGGACTAGGAATTACATTTGACAATGTTATGTTTGAAGCTCAAACCATAAGTCACGAGACTTACACAAGGGCATGATGATTAAAATGTTTTAATGTACATCAAAGCCTAAACCTTTAATTTAGATCAAGGGTTCAGTTAATGAAGGGAGTTAAGTTATATAACCATGAGTGAAATGACTAACTTTAACAAAGTGATTATTAGGGTTTCTTGTCATTTTGGAAGGCTCTCAATTTTTCATGGCAACTTGTATGAAGCTTGGGAAGTGTTAACCATTTTTTGTCATCATGCAGGGCACCACTCAAGTTTAGTAGTTCACGGCTTCAAAGTTTAGTTGGAGTTAAAAAAAAATGGCTAAGTATTTTGAATTAACATTTTTTACAAGAAAAGTTGGTCTTTGCACCTTTTGAAAAACATAGTCAAAGTTTTTGTTCAGAGCTTTTGTTATGAACAAAAGGTCCAAAGACTAAAATGTGAGTCAGGTTTTTTGCATGGAGAAAATTCAAATACAAATGTTCGAAACTTTTGTTAAAAAAAATGTTTTGAAGGTTTAATCAAAAGTTGGGAAAAATGTTGTGAATAATCATCATAACTTTTATTCTAAATGTAAATGTCAAGGACAAAGTTCTAGAGTAAAAAATTATGAAGATAGTGGCCCAAACAAATCTTATGAAGACCAAGTTACAATCAAACATTTCGACAACATAAAATTTTATGGCTTAGGTCTTCATAACTTTTGTAAGTGTAAGGATTAATGGTACAAGTCATGTGTTAGCAATAAAGATAAAGGCATAGAACTGAAGGCACACGTGAAAAACATGTGCGTAAGGTTCTCAAGCTTTAGGCAGTGATAAGAGGGAAGTGCACAAATGATTCCTAAGGGTATAAGGAACATATTTATACAATGCATGTAATATGAAATGATATAATTTTAAGATGTTTGTACAACTTATGCATTAACAAGTAAGCCTAGATGGATTAATAAGTGGTGGTCAAGTACAAGAAGTATTGAATAAAGTTGCATTAAAAAGAAAAAGTGATTGCCAAATGGAAGAGCATGGCCACATGCCTCCCTTAACTACCTAAGCATACTTCATTCCCTGACACACATGTGGATCCATGAGAATAATTTCAACCACTTATATATTCAAATTGTTAGACAAAATTTAAGAAATGTGGCTCTTAATGACTTTTGTGTGGTGAGTTGGTATTCTTGATTGACCTAGAGCCCCGAGTGCCAACCTCTAAATTCAATTTTCTATCTACCACCCCAAGTGGAAAATTTATTGCATAAGAACTTGCTTAACCTTATAACATCCTTGATTTTTATTATATGTGTAGTTATCTCCTAGATGTAACAAAGCTCTTCCCATTTGATTTTGTAATTTTGGATTAGGCCTTGAAATCAATGAGAACTTAACTATCTTTCCTTCATGCTCTGTGTTCTATGTGCATTAATAGTTTTTTATCTTTATCTTTGGATGTTCATCCCTATCATTGCTATCCTTCCTTCACACCTTTACATGGAATTAAAATTCTCTACAACTTACACATTACGTATACACATGTTTACATAGGCATTATCAATAGACCACTTGTCATCCCTCTAAATGATGCATTGTGTTCCCATACCTATGTGCGAAACACTTATGTAGTGGATGACTAATTTGAGGACTGTGTGTTTTAGTTCCTTAGTATTATTATGTCATTAAGTTGGTAAGGTGATATTTCTATTCTTGGTGCATTGCAACATTCTATTTCAACAAGCCTCTTACCCTCTCTCCCCACCTTTTCCTTTGTCAAGATTAGGTTTAGCAATAGCCTTAGAATTGTTTTTTTTCTCTTTATAGATATGTGCATTGGTCCTATATCAAGTGCACTTATATTATATGTAATTTGACCTTCTCTGTAGGTTCTTCTAAAAGAGCCCAAGAGTCCCACACCTTGGGGCTGTTCCTATTGTTGGGTCAAGACTTATGGTCTTCTATGTGCATTGGTAAGACTCGAATACACCCACACTTGATATCAAGAACTTCCACACCTCATGCTAAGTGATCTCACTCTGCACCCATCTTCATTAATACTCGTATAATAAGCTATACATGGGTGCACATTTTGAATGATAACAATTTATAGCATGCCTAATGGGATGAATACAAATATTCAACTAAGAGTTTGGTGTTTTTCTTAGTCAATAGTATTGAGGACACTCTGTAGAGCACCTAGTGACTCCAAGCATTTATAGTTTTTGAAATATCATTCTTTCATATATATGCAAATAAATATGAGATCATATTCAATAGGTACTGATTTCCATTTCATCAAATTACTTACACCCTCTAGAAGAAGAAGAGTTAGAGTATCCCTGTCTCTAGTTAGGGGAACTAGTGATTCAATCCAAGCTTCCCTAAGATCTCAATCTATCCCTCTTTTTGGTAGATTTCCCAAACATATAAGAAGATTATTCCCTATTACCTTCATGGATATGCAGAGGAACTATCTATTTGTGCCTTTCAATGGGGTAGTCCTTTGGTTCTAGCTTAATATGATGACATCCTAGTCGCAACCCTTAAAAGCTTGTCCTATTTTACTAGTGATAATGCAACCTCCCCTATAAAACATATTCAAGATGTTACAAATATATGCTCAGTTCACCATGTCACAAAATATAATGTAGCAGTTAGGCTACTTACCTCTTCCTTAAAAGGGAAGGCTTTCCAATGGTATCAAGGTTTGAGGCCAATTCTATTCACAACTTAGATGAGCTAGGAGAGCAACTATGTAAGTAGTTTAAAGGTAGAAGTGACCAATTATCTTTGATAGAGTAACTCACCACCATTAAAAGAGCATTGTATAAGTTGATTGCTAATTTAAATTTCAAATTTTAGAGGGTTTGGGATAGAATACCACCTTTATGTAAGCCATCTACAAATACTGCAATCTTATATTATTTAAAGGCTCTCAATAGTGACATAGTTGTAATAGTCTAATCCATGGGAGGAATTGTACTTCTTGATGTATATGAGGTTATTGTGCGTGCATAGAATTTTTTGATTCAGGTTGGAAATATTATGCCTAAACCCTCGATGCCCTTGTTTCCTAGGCCCCTATCTATAATTCAACATGCCTTATCTTTTATTATAATCCTATTACCCATAGCTATTGCAACTATATCTCCTAATCCATCAATTGCACCTTTGAGTGAGCTATACAAAGTCAAATAATTATTACAAAGCTTTGAAAATGAGATAGTGGCACTCAAAAGGTAGTAAGTGTAGCATTATAGGCATCATCAACCTTTCAAATAGCCATATCAATCAAATAGGCCTCCATATTAAGGTGGTACATAGATTGAAAACCAACTTCCATATAATAGACTACCCTATGCACAATATTCTAATGCTATCAACACTTCAAGAGCCCTCATGCCCTTGTAGAATAACATGGCACAAGATTATGAATGGTGAATTTGGTGTAATCAACCACATAATCAGGCCACCTATATGAATGGAACCTTGAATCAAGTGCTCATGGTATATAATGTGTCACAGTCTCATGTACAACCAAATATTGTAGTTCTGCAAAGTGAGGAAACTCTAACGTAAGCACATGGACAAAATGAATCATATCTTGTAAACTAGTAGGAAGGTGAATTCACTTACATAAATCAAAGTGAGATACCAAACACAATAAGAAACCTAATTTATTTTATAAAAAGGATTAGAAAGAAAATAATGGTGGAGGAACCATCTTCTTTAGTGCCTTTAACTTCTATGCCCTAGGTCCAACATGTAGATACCTAAGTCAAAACACATGTGCAACCTTTGGTTGCATGGAGTGGGTTGTGTAGAGAGAGAGTTAGCCTCAAACTAGTGTGCAGGTATGATAATAGGCTATTATTCAAAAATTGTAGACAAAGGGACCCCAGATCCCATTTAACATAGTCGAGCAAATAAGGAAGACAAGATCAAATGCAATAATGTGGGACACTCTTGCTATTCTGTATCAAAGGAATTTATTGCAGGATGATTTAAAGAATTTCCAAGCACGTGATTCATCATAGACTATGCCCATTATCTCTGCAAGCCTATGTCAACCAAAGGAGGAAGCACACAAAAATAACAAATTGCCTCCATTCAACATTTTTCTAATCATCAATAAGCATTTAGTACATAATTGCATGATAGACTTAGGTGTGAGTAGCTTGGTGATGCCAAAGAAGATATCAGACATGTTGGGTATATCATACTCTCTTATTTATAAAGGCATCATCTAATTAGATGGCATGATAGTTAAGATTGTGGGGATCATCAAGGAATTGAACCTCATTTTGCATGCATGTCTGGGCCTTTCCATTATGTAGTACATTATAGTAATTGATTTCCCCCTACTTTACTATATACCTTTCTAGAGATTTAAAAACTAACATGGATGGATACTTATCATTGGATTGGTCATAGATACTACTCTAGCCCAGATATGGGACCAATGTGACCATCAATGACAAACCTATCTTTATAAGTGATGTAGAGCCATACTCTCCCAACCTAGTTGAAATAAATTATGTAATGTTCGATCAAGAGGAGAACTCAGTCATCCATGAGGATACCACACCCCTTGAATAGGTCCTAAGTGACTTAATTAATGAATGTGCATATGAGCATTATGAGTTTGACCCATATGATAATGCAAAAGAGACAAGACTAGGTAACTACTGTATTCTTGAAGAGAACCATGTATTGCCATATCTAGTGAAGGCACTAAAGGGTCCTGAAGACATATGGTAGTTGTATTTGAACATTTCCCATTGTAAAAATGACATTGGAGCTAGTGTTGTGTTAGTCTCCCCTTGGAAGGAGAGATATTTTCATGCATTTAGGTTATAGTTTAGTTACATAAACAATGTTTTTGACTACGAGGCACTGATTCAAGGTCTATAACTGACATAGAATAAGGGGATCAAATCAATGCAAGAATTTGGAGATAATGAACTAGTGGTGAACTAGGTCTGATCACATAACATGTACAATAATATATTTTTAAAAGTTTACAAGCACAGAGTATGGGATATGATCAAAGGATTCGATGATATCTATTCCATACCAAGGTGTAGAATGATGATGTTAATAAACTCACAATTGTAAGTGTGTAATATGACATTGTCAGGATCTTAGAGTACAATTGATTACTTTTGTATAAGCAACTAAACACGGAATTGAAACCAAAAGTAAAAAGTAACTAGAAATCAGAAACAACAAATAATAAGAGATACAAGAAACAGCCAATCTTGTATTAAACTCTTCCAGAAGGAAATACAATGAAGAAATCTCTCTCTCCTCACACCTCTCAAATGTACAGTAATTCTCCCTCAAGAGTTCTCTCTCTCTCTCAATCAATTACAACCAATTCAATTACTGAATTGTATTCTAGCAGATCTTGATTTTGCACTTCTTGCATATCTTCTTGATCTTGCTCCCCCTAATTACAATACTGCCCCATGTGTCTCTTAAATAAAATTGAAAGCAAACAATAATTAGAAAAATAGACTCAAGACTAATTTTAGTCTTTACATGCAAATTAACTATTCTCCTAAAAATAACACTTCTGGAAATGCACAGAAGTCAGTGTCAGTCTGAAGATGACCGATGTCGGCCGACCGCTAACTGATATCAGTTGGTTCTGACTGATTTTGTTGATGTCGATCAACCCCTAACCGATGTCGGTTGGTTTTGATCGATGCCAGTTACTGTGTAAGCCCAACAACCTCCACATTAGCTTATTAGTGAAGCTTTTAGCTCCACAACTCAATAATCTCCCACTTGGAGATAAACAGCTGCACCTATAACTATACAACAACATCCTCTAAACATCTCTGGCTTATTTCTCCCTCTTCAAGTTCAATCTTGAAGACTAACAAAAGTTGATTGAAGATTCAACTTCTCCTTTGTTATCAGCTTTGTTAACATATCAACAGGGTTCTTACCCATATAAATCTTTTCCAGCTTCAACTGTCCATCCTCCAATACCTGTCTAATGAAGTGGTACCTAAGTTGTATATGTTTGGTTCTTGAATGAAAGGCTAAATTCTTTGCCAAATGTATTACACTCTGAATATCACTATACAATCTAAAACTCTCTTGCTCCTTTCCCAACTCTTCCATGAACCAAGTCATCCAAATCATTTCCTTGCTAGCCTCTGTGACTGCAATGTATTCTACCTATGTAGTAAACAAGGCAACAACCTTCTGTAACTTTGAAATCTAGCTAACCACCGTTCCACCAACAATGAACACATATCCTGTGGTGCTTCTCCTACCATCCAAGTCACCTACCATATTTGAATCTACATACCCATGTAGAGAAGTGTTTGACCCTCCATAGCATAAATGCCTACTGCTGGTCCCTCTCAGATATCTGAGAATCCACTTAACTGCTTTCTAGTGTTCCTTTCCTAGATTGGCCATAAACTTGTTGACAACTTCCACTGCTTGGGCAATGTCTGGTCTAGTACATACCAACCTAGCCTTATGTCTCATTTGTCCATTCTCTCCTTCCTTTAACCTATATACCCATTTGTTTTTCAGTGCTTTCTTTTCGACTGGAAACTCAACCAAATCCCACATATGGTTCTCTTCCAAGGAATCAATTTCCTCATTCATGTCATGCTCCCATTGTTTCTTGGATTCTACCTGCATTGCCTCATCAAAACTTTCTAGTTCTCCACCATTAGTGAGTAACAAGTAGTATAAAGAAGGGGAATAATGAATTAGAGGTTTACTTACCCTTTCAAACCTCCTTATGGGCGTTTGAGACTCATTTATAGTTTGCTATCTGCCCAAATTTTCTTCTGACAGTGACTGATCCTAGTCATCTTTGATCGATGTTGGTCTGCACCCGACCGATGTCGATTCCTCCTGATCAACACTGATTTCCACCTGACTGACGTTGGTCTCCACCTGACCAACGTTAATTTCCACCTGATCGACGTTGATCTCTATGTTTTTTTGAGTGATGATTTTTATCCGTGAGCTCATTTTGGATCATAACCTCTTCCATATCAAGATTGCCCTGCTCAGAATTATTCAACCTCTTGAGTTGATCACTGTACATCACCTTCTCATTGAAAACTACATCACGGCTTCTAATAATTTTGTTAGTTTCTAAACTCCACAACCGGAATCTAAAATGTCCAAAACCATAACCAATGAAAGTGCACCACATAGATTTAGCATCCAGCTTCTTTCTATTTTCTTTATCAATGTGCACAAAAGCTTTAGAACCAAAAACTCTGAGAAATAAAAGATCTACCTTTTTACCTGTCCAAGCCTCTTCTAGAATTCCACCATCTAGTGTAGTAGAAGGTCCTCAGTTAATCAGGTAAACTGTAGTATCTACAGCTTCTGCCTAAAACTGTAAGGGCAAACTAACATGCAACCTCATACTCTGTGCACGCTCCATTATTATTCTATTCATCCTTTTAGCAACTCCATTTTGCTGAGGTGTCCTTGGAACCATCTTTTCCCTGCGTATTCCACTCATAGAACAATAACTATTGAATTTATTGCTACAGTACTCACCACCATTATCAGATCTAAGGCACTTCAATCTCAAACTTGTATCATTCTCAACCAAAGCTTTCCATTTCTTAAATGTGTCAAAAACATCATATTTCCTCTTTATGCAATAAACCCATACCTTTCTTGTAGCATCATCAATGAAAGAAACATAATACTGTGATCCTCTAATAGAAGCTACCTGAGCTGGTCCCCACACGTCTGTGTGAACAAGCTCCAACTTGTGCTTCTTCTTTGTTGACCCAGTTTTGAGAAACCTCACTTTCTTCTATTTCCCAAAAATACAATGCTCACAGAAATCTAGATCTATGCTTTTCAAATTTGAAAGCTTACCTTTTGACTTAAGAACATTCATTCCCTTCTCACTCATGTGACCAAGCCTATAGTGCCACAATTTTGCATCTACTTCTGAAGTAAATAAAATAGAAGGCGAATAATTAGTAATACAAGTAGATAGATAAAGTGTACCTACTCTCTTACCTTTTTCTAATACAAGTGCACCCTTGGAAACTTTCCAAGATTCAGCTGTGAGAGTTACTGTGCAACCCTCATCACCCAACTTTCCTACAGAAATCAGATTCCTCTTCAGGATGGGTACATGCATGACATCCTTCAACACCCATGTGTTGCCATTCTGCAATTTCAGCTGCACTTTTCCTTTGCCAACAATTTTACAAGGTTCATCATCCCCTAAATAAACTTTTCCAAAGTCTCCATGGACATAATCGTTGAAAAATTATCTATTTGGAGTTGCATGGAAAGAGGCACTAGAATCTAAAACCCATGATTCTACTTTATTATCCAAAGAAAATATAAGAGCATCTTGTGCAACAATACCTGCAACTTTTGCTTCTTTATTACCTTCATGCTGATTTTCTTTGTTATTCTTCAACCAACAATCTTTCTTTGCATGCCCTTTCTTTCTACAATTCCAGCAGGTTATTCTTCCATTTTTGGATTTGGATCTGCTTCCCATCTTTGACCTTGATTTCCCTTGCTTTCCCTTCTCTCTTTGCCTTCCCCTACTTTCAACACTTAAAGCATTACCTGATGTTTCCCCTGTGCTTTTCCTATGAATTTCTTCATTCAAGATTACACTAACAACATCATCAACTTTCAAGATATTTGAAGTAGATGTAGTATTACTAACTACCATTACCAAACTATGCCAACTTTTAGGTAAAGAACCTAAGATTAAGAGAGCCTTAATTTCATCATCAAAAACTATTTTGACTGAATTTAACTAATTTACTATTGTATGGAAATCATTAAGATGACTAGATACAGATCCACCTTCCTGCATTTGCAAATTAAATAATTGCTTCATAAGATATACCTTATTCGAAGCTGAGGGTTTTTCATATAAATTTGCCAAAGTATCCATTAACTCTACTGTTGACTTTGCCTGTGATAAGTTGGAAAACACAGAAGCTGCCAAGCTCAACTTTATAGATCCAAAAGCCTTTCTATCAAGAACATTCCATTCTTCATCTTCCATATCTATGGGCTTCCTTGAAACCCCACCCAATGGTAAATATAGATATTTCTGATACAGATAATCTTCAATCTACATCCTCCATAATTGATAATTCTTGCCATTGACTTTCTCCATTCTTAGTTTACTTTCTTCTGCCATTACTTTGCTCCCACTCAATCAGAAACCCCTGTGAGTGAATTCTATAATCAACAGACACTAACACGCTTTGATACCAGTTGTTAGTCTATACACATAGCTATGATACCAGTTGTCAAGATCTTAGAGTACAATTGATTACTTTTGTATAAGCAACTAAACACGAAATTGAAACTAGAAGTAAAAAGTAACTAGAAATCAAAAACAACAAATAATAGGAGATACAAGAAACAATCAATCTTGTATTAAACTCTTCCAAAAGGAAATACAATGAAGAAATTTCTCTCTCCTCATGCCTCTCAGATGTACAATAATTCTCCCTTAAGAGTTCTCTCTCTCTCTCAATCAATTACAACCAATTCAATTACTGAATTGTATTCTAGCAGATCTTCTTGATCTTGCTCCCCCTAATTACAATACTGCCCCATGGGTCTCTTAAATAGAATTGAAAGCAAACAATAATTATAAAAATAGATTCAAGACTAATTTTAGTCTTTACATGAAAACTAACTATTCTCCTAAAAATAACACTTCTGGAAAAGCACAGAAGTCGGTGTCAGTCTGAAGATGACCGATGTCGGCCGACCCCTAACCGATGTCGATTGGTTCTGACTGATTTCATTGATGTCGATTGACCCCTAACCGATGTCGATTGGTTCTGATCGATGCCGGTTACTGTGTAAGCCCAAGAACCTTCACATTAGCTCATTAGTGAAGCTTTTAGCTCCACAACTCAACAAACATTTTACATGATGTAAGGAAAGAGTCCAAATAAATTTTAAAGTTCATGCTCAGACTGGTAGTATTAGATAATGTAAAAAACTAGTAGGTGTTTAAGATTGATGAATATAGTTCCTGTATAATGAAGCAAAATGTAGTGCCATGAACCAAGTGATGATTCAATCCCAATATGAGGAACATATCATTCAACTGAAGGGAAACGAATAGCCTAAGGAATTTGTCACACTAGAAATCATATTAAATTTTGATTACCTACTCAAAGGTAAGAAGTGAAACATGACAATCAAAGAGGAGATCTTTGTACAAGTGACCATCTATATTGGCAAGGTCTTGAAGGCAAGTAAAATATGCTCCCCATTTGAAATTAAAAAACTCATCAAACTTAGTAGGAGGTATAATTATATCTTTGCATGGAGATATAAATTTGTCAAGGGATTTGATTCATAGTTATCTCAACATACCATTAAGCTTGACCCCAATACAAAGCCAGTCAGGCAGAAATAAAGGCCGGCCAATCCTAAACTCGAGCCTTTAATGAGTAAGGAGCTCTCAAAACTCATCAAAGCCAATATAATATTTCTAATCAAACACTCTTCATGGGTGGCCAACCTAGTCCCACTATGGAAGAAGACTAGATAAATATGATGCATATACTTTAAGGATTTAAACAACACATCCCTTACAGATCACTGCCCTCTCCCACTAATGGAGCAAAACCTACATAGTTACAGGTGTGGAGAGATTCTCATTATTGGATGGTTATTCAGGATAAAACCAAATACTTATACAGGAATGTGATCACTTTAAGACTATGATCATTATTAAGTGGGGCACCTTGGCATATCATAGGATGCCTTTTGGATTGACAAATGTAGGAGAAGCCTTATAAAGAGCCGTGAATATGGAATTCAAGGTACTTACAAAAAAAATCATCTTGGTCTACCTTGATGATATAATTATTTTTAGAAGCATGTGAAAGATCACTTGGGTCATCTAGAATAAGTATTTGAAAGGTGTCAGGAGTTTGGGATCTCTCTAAACCCAAATAAGTGTGTGTTCACTATCTATAAATGTAATTTGCTTGAGCACATCATCTTCAAATACATACTCACAATTGATTTAGAATGAGTCAAAGCCATCTCATCCCTCCTTCTCCCATGTCACAAAAAGAGTCTTAAGAGCTTCTTAGGAAGATTAAATTTCATCAAGAGGTTCATGTTGAAATTTTATACTCTAATCAATCCCCTCACAATAATGCTCAAGAAAGGTGATGCGTTCAACTAGACCCCAAAAGGCAAAATTAGTTTTTAGGTGATCAAGTGTGTTCTTACACAAGCCCCCACCTTGATTAACCTAGATTACATTAATGATTTCATCCCTTATGCATTTGGTAGAGTTGAATACATCTCATTTATTCTTGCGTAATAGAATAATAATCATATGGAGCAACCTATTGCTTTATTTAACTAGGCACTCAAGGATTATGAACTTCACTATAGATTTATGGATAAACATTCCCTCACAATCATAAGGGTGATTAAGAAGTTTATACACATGCTCTCCAATAACATGATCCATCTCATGTTTGTGCATGTAGGTTTAAAAGAGTTTATGCTTAGCAAGGATATCAACGAGAAGAGAGTGGACTGGATCATAAAGGTGATGGTGTAAATTGTAGATATAGAATTCACAAAGATAGCGTGAGGACAAGGGTTGTGTGAGTAGTTGATAGAAGATGGAAAAAATGAAGACTAGGTAGTTCTTGCATCACACGAAGACCAACTAGAATATCAAGGCACCCAAAGAAGCTAGATTAAGAATATGAGGGCATTCTTTCAAAATGGCACATACCCTCTTGGCTTGAATAAATCCCAACACAAATATTTTAGGTTACAATCCATTCCTTATTTATTTGTTGATGGTGTGATTTTTAGAAGAGAAATTGATGGATTTTTCTTAAGGTGTGTAGAGTATGATTAGGTGAATAGGATTCTTAATTATTTCCATGATGGGCCATCAAGAGGCCATTATTCACCCAAGACCACTTCTATGAATATCATGTAAGCTGGCTATTATTGGCCGACTCTATTCAAGGATGCACATGCATGGGTGCAAAGTTACAAAAAGTGTGCCATTTTTGAAAGCAAGTAAAATATTATCCCTACCCCTATGACCAATAAAAGTTGATCAACCCTTTATTTAGTGGGGCGTAGACTTTATTGGCATGGTAAATCTCCCATCGAATGCAAGTCATAAATAGATCCTCATGGTCATGGATTATTTCATAAGGTGGACAAAGGCATTAACACTCAAATAAGCTAACATGGCATTAATTCTAGAATTTTATGTGAGAATTATAACAAGATTTGGTGTTCTAGCCACCATTATCTTTGACAATTCAATGGCCTTCTTTGGAGCCAAAATCAGTGAGTGGGCAATTAAACATAACATTAATTTAAGCAACTCCTCCAATTACTACCCTTAGGGTTTTGGATTAGCTGAATCAATGAATAAAAACTTGATTCACATCATTAAATGAACCATGGAAGATAATCAGTGATCTTGGCACACCAATATCAACACAACTCTCTGGGTAGATTGAATAACATCAAAAAGGGTGCTGGGGAATTCCCCTTTCGTGTTGGTCTATGGGAGGTAAGCAAGATTACCTACATCTCCTAAGTTTCCTTCATTAGAGATAGCTCATCAATTGAAATTAATTGAAAGTGATCCCCTCATAGAAACATTGGTCGAACTAATGTAATTTGAAGACATCAAGGCATAGGCCATGTGCACTATGGATCTTAAGCAAGCACAAACAAATAAGATGTTCAATAGAAAAACTACTAATATAAGTTTATAAGAGGGGGAATTAGTGCTTAAGTGGGACACAAATAGAGAAAAAATTAGGAAACATACTAAGTTTGATGCTTTATGGTGTGGCCCATATCCATAGTCAATTGCATGTAAGCCAACACATTCTAGTTCACAAAGCCGAATGGAGAAGAATTGTTCATCCCAGTCAATGGGATTCATCTCAAGCACTATCTTCATTAATCTTGTATATTTTTAAAATTAGTATAATAATTTTTTAATTTACCTTGGCACTACACATGCAATTTGTTTTGACTAGTTTTATTTTCTGTAAGTGTTTGTGCACAATGTTTTGCTTAGTTTAGGTTTCCTTTCCTCTAAGTGCCATTTGGTACAATTAATTTTTTGTTTGTCCTCTATGGAAGGAAAAGCCTAGTTTAGCTATTTAGGGATGGGCCAATTAGGTTGTAGCCAAATTTCACCCCAAGGGTATGAGAAGTGTTAGATGCTTCTAACTCTATGCCCAACAGATCACTTCAAAGGCTACTAAGTTCCTGCTTAACAAGCAAGTAGCCTGTAGAGGTTGCTAGAATGTTGACAATTTTTAGTCACCATGGAGGGGCACCACCTGAGTTCAATAGTTTAGGGCTTTAAAGTTCATTTGAAGTTTAGTAAAAATGGCTAAGTCTTTTAAATTAGCATTTTTTACAATAAAGGTTGGTCTTCGTGCCTTTTGCAAAACATAGTATGAGTTTTTATTTGGAGCCTTTTTTGTGAATAAATATTCCAAAGGATAAAATGTGAGTTGGGTTTTTTGTGAGCAAAAAATTATAAGACAGATGTTCAAAACTTTTATTATCAATAAATGTTTTCAAGGTTTAAGAAAAATTTAGGAAAAATGTTGCAAAGAAGTGTCAAAACTTTTATTTTGAATGCAAATTCTAAAGCCCAAGTTCTAGAGTAAAAAATTGTGAAGATAAGATCCCAAACAAATCTTGTAAAGACCAAGTTGTGATAAAAATTTATAACAACATAAAATCCAAAGGCTTAGGTATTTATAACATTTATAAGCATAAGGAATTATGGTGCAAGTTACATGCCAACAATAAAGACAAAGACATAGAACTGAAAGCATACATGAAAACTATGTGCACAAGGTTTACGAGCTTCAGGCAATGATAAGAAGGAAGTGTGTAGATGATTCTTAAGGGTGTAGGGCACAATTTTCCACTATACATACATGATGACATGGAATAATTTAAAGAAGTCTACGTAGTTCTGCATCAACAAGTAAGCCCATATGGATTGATAGGTGGTAGTCAAGTACAAGAAGTAGTTGTAGGCAATTAGGTGTTGAATAAAGTCATGTTAAAAATCAAAATTAGCTACTAGATGATAGAACATAGCCACACACCTCCCTTGAATACCTAAGTGTCCTTCATTCCTTGACACACATGTGGATCCATAAGAATCCTTTCAACCATTTCCAAATTCAAATTTTAGACAAAATATAATAAACATGGCTCTTAGTGACTTTTGCATGGTGAGTTGGTCTTCTTGGTCAACCTAGATCATGAGCACCAAGCTCTAAATTTAATTTCTATCTACTACCCTAAGTGGTGAATTTATTACATAAGAGATTGATCGACCCTAGAAAAGCCCTAATTTTTATTGTATGTGCATCCCTCTCCTTGGTGTAACAAATCTCTACCCATTTGATTTTTTAATATTAGCTTAAGCCTTGAAATTAATGAGAATTTAACTATCTTTCCTTCATGCTCTAAGTTTTGTGTGCATTAACAGTTATTGATCTTTGTTTATGGATGTTCATCCCACTCATTATTTCCCTTCCTTCTCACTTCTGCACATAATCAATATTATCTATAGGTCTCACATTGTGTATAAACAAGTCTACATAAGCATTGTTTATGGACTACTTATCATCCCTCTCAATGTTGTGTTGTGTTCCCATACTTCTGTGCAAAACACTTATGTAGTGGATGATTGATTTGAGGACTATGTGTTTTAGCTCCTTAGTCTTATTGTGTCATTAAGTGAGTGACGTGCTTGTTCTATTCTTAGTGCATCATTGATTTCCCTTTAAGCAAGCCTCTTACCCTCTCTACCCCTTTCTTTTGTCAAGATTAGGTTTAGCATTAGCCATAGATTTCATTTTTTACTATTTATAGATCTATGTGTTGGTCCTAAATCAGGTGCACTTAGGTTAGAAGGAAGTCTAACTTCATCGTAGGTTCATCCCAAGGAGTGAAAGAGTCCTACACCTTGGAGACATTCCTATTGTTGTGAAAAGACACATGATATTTTATACACATTGTTAAGACTCAAATACACCCGCACCGCACATTAAACACTTTTGTGCCCTATGTTAAGGGCTCATGCTCTACACCCATCTTCAATTATCCCCATGTAACAAGATATCCATAGGTACACATTTTGAATGATAATATAAATCATGTATGTAAGGGTGGAGTTCTATAACAAAAAACTTGCAATAATATTTTATGGCATTTTTTATGTCATGTCATGCATCATTCCAAAAAATTATAATGGAGTGAGAGTTCCACTTGATTAAACTCATAGTTATATCTAATGGAATAATCACTTCCAATGGTTGATAAGTAAAATGAAGGTAGTGGAAAGAAAAAACTTAGGGCAAAAGAAAAAAAGAAGAAAAAATGGTGGAGAGAAAAAGAAAAGGAAGGGAAACTTGTGCAGGCCGTAAATCCTTCCTAGTATCTCTTGCATTAGAAAAACTAGAATTTTTAAAAAAAAATTGCAGTGTTGTCATAAGTACATGTATTCACTGCTATGAATAAGGTATGGTGTTTGGAATTGGTTTCCTACATAAACATGCATTTATTGTGAAGACACTTCATTGATGATGCCTGATAGGGTTAGATCATTCAAGGTTTTCACTCATAGAAGACAATGAGTAATTGATAAAAATGGTGCAATGCCCTAGTTGGATTACTTGGTTGATTAAGATTTGACATGTTTTTGAGTTTTCTTTATTTGGGTGAAAACCCTGGTTTTTGGTATTTTACTTCTGAGTGTGTTGAAGTGATTATTTTTTTCTAAAACCCTTATTAAAGCTTGTCTTGAGTATGGACTATTGTATGCTAAAACCTTAGGTTATGGTTAGTATTGCATCACTATTATGGAGTGGTTAAGTGTTGTGTTCTTGAGGCTGAGTACCTACTTCCATTTCCAATCAATGGTTATGGTGGATAGGGAAACCTTTCTATGATTTGGCTTTTCTTGAGAATGCAAATGGATTTATGTGAAAAGCTTCTTTGGGAAAAGTTTCATTTATATACATACATACAAACATACATATATATGTTTGTATGTATTTATATATGTATGTATGTATGTATACATATAAATTTATATATGTATAAACATATACATACATACATACACACACACACACATATATATATATATATACACATACATATATACATAGATACATACATACATACATACATACATACATATATATATATATATATATATATAACTTATATTTTTATTTCCAAATAACTATGGGCATACAGATTTCTATAAATTTATAAACCCTGCATATTAATTCCAAATTATATATATATATATATATATATATATATATATTTAGCCAAGTAACTGTGGGCATATAAAATTCTTTAAATTTATAAACCCTGCATATTAAGTCCAAATTATATATATATACCGACACACGCACACACACATTGTAACATATATATATACACACACACACACACACACACATATATACATATACATACATACATACATACATACACACACATATATATACACACACACACACACACATACACACACACACACACACACACACACACACACACACACACACACACACACACACAGATATATATATACACATATATATCTATATATGTATACATATATATATATATATATATATATATATATATATATATATATATATATATATATATATATATATACATATATATATATATGTGTGTGTGTGTGTGTGTGTGTGTGTGTGTGTGTGTGTGTGTGTGTGTGTGTGTGTGTGTGTGTGTGTGTGCACATATATATGTATATATACATATATATGTGTACATATATATGTGTACATATATATGTATATATACATATATATGTGTACATATATATATGTATATATACATATATATGTGTACATATATATATGTATATATACATATATATATATATGTATATATACATATATATATATATGTATGTATATATATATATATATATATATATATATATGTATATGTATACATATATATATGTATATGTATACATATATATATGTATATGTATACATATATATATGCATATGTATACATATATCTATGTATATGTATACATATACATATATATATGTATACATATACATAGATATATATATATGTATACATATATATATGTATACATATACATATATATATGTATACATATACATAGATATATGTATACATATACATAGATATATATATATGTATACATATATATATGTATACATATACATATATATATGTATACATATACATAGATATATGTATACATATGCATATATATATGTATACATATACATATATATATATATATATGTACATATATACATATATATATGTATGTTTTTAATTATGGTAAAATCAAGTTGTTAAAGGGGTCCCACTTCATTACAAACAAATAATAAGGCTGAGTCTACAACCCTGAAATAAGATGAAACCTTATTTGAAGACCCAAAATAACCAAAAAGACCACAAACAACAATTAAACAACTAAAACACAATTGAGACTAAACTATCTACTAAGGGCCTTTTAGCCTTCTATTACATTAGTCCAATTATTCTTCATGTTTATTATCATAGTGTCCATTATCTAAATTATTTGTGGGTCAAGACTCTCCTCTATCACTCCCTTCTTCTTGTTTAGTTTTCCATGTTTTGAAGGTAATTTTGTATCAGTGAAATATTGAAATCAATAATCATTCACAAATTATCATTAAGGGATTATTTTTCATGTTCCAACCTTTTAACTTTGTCATTCATTCTTTCTAACTATTCATTTATTTCCATTAACTCAATCCTTGTGCCGAAAAATCCATCATTCTTGTTCATATTGTTCTCTGTTTCCTTTAGCCTGGCATGGTACCTCATGAACCAACAAATGCATGCCTTATTCAATTGAATATCATCTTCAATTTAATATAATTTATTTTAATTTTTTAAGTCATAATGAAAACCTCAAAGTCCTTATCCCTCGTTTGGTTCTCATTAGTTACTTCAAGCCTGCTCACCACAAACCCCTTTTCCATAGAACCCTCCTTAAGCTGTTACAACCCTTCAACCACCTCATTAAGGTTATTCTCCTCCACTGCTATTATAAAATCACCCATATTACCTATCTAAGACTCCTCACTCCCACTATCAAAGTCCCTTGATTTTTCCCATTCATCCTTCACATTTTCAATGATCCCTACATCTTCCTCCATATCTAAGTCAATATGATCTCATTCAAACTACCATGTTGATCCTCTCTTTGTTTATTACCTAAATATCTCCTAAGAATTCTTTTAGGGGTCAAAGTCCCTTTACAAGAATTTTTGTTAGGGAAAGGGTTTAGAGATGAAGGGTTGATTCCCTTAAAATATTTAACATTAGAAAGATCACAACCTGATGAATAGGATATGACTTTTTTCCTTTCTTCATATCTAAAATAAAACTTTTCAAGGAGTATAAAATATATAATAGAAGAATAATTGAAATTTCCTACCTAATATAGTTCAAAATAGGGAAGTGATAAAAATGCACCACCATTAATCAATCTTCAAGTGTTACATACTTGATAATTTATTTGACCACTTCTTTATATGGCTAAGGAAAGTCTTCCTAGAGATAGCCCCCTTGATATTCTGATAGATCCTCATCGTCACTCATAAATTTTTCCTTCTCATCCTTGTAATATTTTTTGGAATTTATATACTTATTTTCCTCAATTTTGAGACTCGTGACCTGATCAATTAGGCCCTTTGAAATTTCCACAGTAACATTGTTAATTTCAACCTTCCTATCATTCCATCTATCAACAAATTTCCTTGATAGATATTGATCAAAACCAGTATATTGTTATGTATGTTGACTACAATAAAGGCTTGTGGTTAGTTGAAATGTATGACATAAACACACGTAAAAATGCATGATAAGATGTGAAATATATATTTTTAGATAACATAAAATTATTTCAACTTAAGTTGCTAAGATTGGATGTAAATACACATATGTCTATATATGTATATGTGATTAAATTCTCAAGATACTATTATGGTTAATTATGTTTAGTGTAAACATGGTGTAAATGACTTATGTGGAATGAAATGGAATGTGGTGTACAAAAAATTTAAATATTTTGTTGTTTATTATTCTTATCTATTGTTCACAAATATGTGAATAGATAAATGAACAAGTGAGGATCCAATACTAGCATGCTAATCATGAACTGATCTTCATGGGTTAATATTTAGAGTAGAATTAGTAATGAGGCAAGGCTATAGATGTGGGTGAATTATTCATGAGGTAAGGCTATAAATGCAGGTATGCTTGACATTATTTAAAGGGTCATTTGATCTATGTATTGCATTAGATGAATTTGTTAATATTTGGCATATGTGCTAATGTATAAATGATTTAGAAGTGTGGATTATATAAGAGATATGATTGGAAACCATCTAGTTTGATAATCACATATATCAATGGGTTCCACTCATATTTATTCTATAGTGGGCTCACAACCTTAACAAATTGTATAGTTTGTGAACTGGTTTATAGATTGATGTATGTGAATTTAAGTCTCAAGATCCTATAGGTACAAGACTAGTGCCAATTGTTGATGGTTATTGGGAATGGGTAAAATAATTAGCCTTTCCCTATAACAATCTAATAAAACACATGAAACATTGTAAATATGTAGTTGTTATTTTGTATTGTATATGTGGATTCATTAGCATGGGTTCATAACCATTACTGCATGATAATTTGGGGTAAGGATTTAGTTTATGTCACTAACATTGAGTTCAAAATTAGGTCAAAACTAATTTTTATGAATTACCTCACATTGTAAATGATGTTGTGCATGTTGTTTTTTTGCAAGCTTGTCTTATGTTGGTTAATAAAATAGACTTATTTGATTATGAAATTATTTTCTCTAGCTAATGAATTGTTGGTTAGAGCAGAATCTCTAATTTTATGAGTTTTAAATTTTATGTAAAAATTAGGGTTATGAAAGTTGGTATAAGAGCCTTTGTTAAGGCTAAATCATTATTTATTAATGAAATATGATTTACTAATGCATGTTTAATGTGTTGAGATAGTTATAACTAGATCAATAATAAACCCTCAGAATGTGGGTAGTGCTTTAGTTGATAATCATGATCAGGATCAACATGATCATGTTGACATAAAGGTAGAACAAAGTGGTATCCATGCAACCAATCAAGATAATACTGAACAACAAGTTCTTGAGGAATATAATGTTGTAATGTATGACATTATGGGTACACTACATGGCCTTCAAGGGAAAATGGAAGGCCTAGGCCAAAGGTTAACTCACCTATAAAATTTATAAGAGGGAGGGTAGGAAGATAGGATTCATAATGAGCATCCACCACAACAAGAGGTTGCAAATACCATTATTAATAAGTTGAATAAACTTTCTTCTTCCATGTATACTATTCAAACCACCAATGATACTATTGAGGCATGGGTTATTAACTTGCATAAGTATTTCACATAACACAATATGAGTTCTAGCATTAAAACATGCATTAGAGCTTACCAATTGGTAGGTGATGTAGCTTTGTAGTGGAACCATTTGTGTGCTCTAAAAGGATACAACTCTATGAATCTTACTTGGAATTTTTTTGAGAAACAATTTAGGACAAGATTTCTAAATAATATCTATAAAGAGCAAAACATTGTAGAGTTTTAGCTACTAAAATAGGGTACTATGTCAGTATCCAAGTACGAACATAAGTTTTTGGGACTCCTGCATCATGTTTATTACATGCCAAATGAATAAACTAAGGCAACTAAGTTTAATTTGGGGTTAAATGTGATACTCCTGCACTATGTAAACATGACTAACTCGAAGATTTTATCCACTACTTTGGAATCAACACACCATGTTGAAAAAAAGAGAAGTCTCACCAAAGATCAAGATAAGTGTTTCAAAAAAATACACATCGAGGTAAGTCTAAGTCTTTAATACTTGTGATCAATTGTAATTCAAGAAAAAATGACTCTGAATAGTTTGTTGTAAGAGTTATAGTTTTGAAAATAAATTTCAAAATAAAAAGGTTTAATTCACATTATTATGCAAAGAAGGATGCTGAAAAAAAACAAACAAGAGAGCTTCCATGGACCAACCACATGAGAAGATACCACTCCACTCCCTACCAAGACTATTGTAACTTATTAGGAATATAGTGACAACCAATACTGTAAGGATTATCCTAAGCTAAGGATAATCATAAGGTCTAAGTAGCTGTAGCTAATATAAATGTAGAATTTCAATCAACACCTATTGAAGAAAGAGATAAAATTTCTAAATTTTATTTTTGTATTATGATTGATTTAGGAGTTATCGATAGATTTATTTCTATCATAAAGTGGGGGGAGGGGGTAAATGTAATCACCTAAAAGTGGTATTTGAGTGATAAGAGTGCTACTTGAGATTACATATTCCTAGCTAAGCCCTAGACCTATCCTAGAACTTATTATTGCACTTTTTTAGATTTTATGCAGACCACAAACATCCCATGTTAGCTTAAACACAATTTCATACCCTCATTTCTTGATCTTGGCCCTTCGTGCCTAGTAATTTGCCAGCTTGAAATTAATGCCACATTAAGGACACTAGATCTATGTGGCACTAGTGTCCCCAAAATGGTGCCGATGTACTTTACCCTATATTTCCTAAATGAATATGTTTTCAAAGGTAAAACCCTCCTAACGTCAGCCTAAGCATCTTTTATTGTTTGCACCTATAAATACTATAAATACATGACTTTTAGACCTCTATTCACTATATGGAAATCATATGTAAGATATCCATTAAAACATGAAACAATTTAAGAAAAATATATGTTATTAATCCCTATTCAACCCTATTTATACATATTACCATATATAGCTGCCCTAAGCTCAGATTTTATAGATTTCTAATCTCAAGCACCCTCAAGGCACTCAAGTCCACTATCATTCTAGCATTCACTTGCACTTACACTAAGCACTTAGGTAGGATAACTACATCAAGATTGAACCCTCTTCAGAGTATTGGTATGTAGGAAGCATGCCTACATAAGGGTTTCAATCACACGTCTAGCACATCAGAACCACTAACCCCTTTTTCTCATGTTTTTCATTCAAACCCTTACAAGCATGAAAACCTAGGGTTTTAAGAGGAAAATAGAGCTATAAGAAAAAGTATTAATTTCACATACCTAAAATTTGGACCAAAAAATTAAAATAGGACCTGATTTATAGAACCCATAAATCATTCAGAGCCATGCCATTAGTGGTAATATCAAGACACTAGAGCCACATTATGCCTCTATCCAAATATGACACTACTATACAGGAGGGGTTCTAATATAGGGATCCATTTGATGACACTCAGACCTATTCTCATCTCAGTTTCTAACACTCAATTCATCTGTATCAAGTGTTTTTTAGATAAGTCTTTATCTGTACATATTTATTACCATTTTTCAAAAGTCAAAGCTAGTCAAATCTATAACAAATCACCAGTTATTTTATGCATATTATTTCACTGACTTAGACTACTCAACCCTTTAATCAAACTTAATATTTACATAAGTAAAACCCTAAAAGGTTAAAACATTTGGTGAACTTGACTTACTTCAAATATTGCTTATAACCTTAGTTTTGACTAGGGTTTATCTTCTCCCAATTTTCATGCACTAAATTAGGGTTGTAAACTTTTATTTTTTTAATTTTTTGGCATAACCTAGATCATTTAATCAATCCTAAATTAGGGTTTCATTTATTTAATATAATTTAAATGATTTCAAAACAACCCTAATTCAAAACCCTCGATCCACATACTAGGTCCCTATACATACAAATACTAGCAATTAGGGTTTCACTTATAATACTAATTTCTATTACACACTTTGCTCAAAATTTATCAAATTGGACATATACGTATGTTAGATTACATTCTACCTTTTTTGTGTTTGTTATTCATTGTTTACATTATTTTCTTTGGCAAGTTTAAAATAACATCTAAGAAGTCTTCTACCTCTCACCTAGTTGATGAATTTTTGAATTTCTCTCATAATTATAATAATGAATGGACAAATTTTCAAGATTTTACATTAGAACATAATAATGAATTCATTTATAATGATGATGACTATTGTTATAAATATGGATATGAGGATTAGAATGTGACAATGAAAATGTAAATGAGGATACATTAGATACATCATTTACTCTTACACCTCAAAATCAAACTAAAAATATAATGCCAAAAGAACCTCTTATTAGTAGTGCTTTGTTCCAATGTGATCTTGGATTTTCAACTAATTTTGATACCTCATTATTCAAATTAAATAAATATAAGTGAAATACATGAAAACCACTTTTGCATGATTCAAGTAAAGTAGATGAGAACAATGCATCTTCTTTACCTTTCTCAATTAAGTTCAGAAAAACATGTACGAATGATATTACACCTTTTAGAAATGTAAAAATTAAGGTACATGAAATTATTTTATCACCTTACTTCACATTCCAAGCTCAATGTAATGATTATTTAAAACAAATTAATAATGCAAATGTTTCTAACTCTTCTCCTACATGTTGTAATATGCAAAAAGAAAACATGATTGCTACTTCCTCTACCCTTGGTTCCAAGATTGAAAATAATGGTCATACATGCATTCCAATCATAGATAGTGAAGACATGCATTGCATTGCACATACACATGATGGAAAATTTCATAATAGTAAAATTTAAAATCTTCTCTTACTCTATCTCTTAGTTATCATGTGAATGATAATTCTTCTACTCTTACTCATACAAGTGAATTAAACTCTAATTTTGATGAAACTTGGGATAATGTTGATTACTATGATTATGATGAAGAATACATTAAATTTACACATTATAGTTCTCCTCCTAATTCACCTATTTCTCTTGTTTAAACAAATGCTAGGTCACATGTTCAAAAATACACACACACACACTAATTCTCATGTTCATAGTTTACATAACTTACATTCACATGATTATAAAGTACCTTCTAATCCATTAACACATGGTAATTATTTGTAAATTAACAAAATAAGAGATACCAATGAATCTCTTTCAACCTGCCTTACTAAAGTATAACCTATTTCTCAACCTAACTTAAATGAGGGTGATAGCTCATTTTCCTCTGACCAGGTCCCATCAATCACACCTCTAAAGGTTACGAAGAACAAACCAATCCTCCCTAAAAATTTTCCCAATGCAATATACCAATGGATAAAATAAATAACAAAATCCAATGTTAAATGAACCCCTTGATGATAATAATATACCTTCACAAGTGGTAATTTCCTTGATGAATGCCATGGGTGATTTACAACAATAGGTACACCATCTCACATTAAAGAATAAAACATACCAATATTGGGTCAATGCCAATGTCATCCATGGTAACCCTATTCCATGTAGAATCTTCACTATAAGGTTACCACCCAACTTTTATATACCAATATTACCTACATTTGATGGGAATGGAGACCCATACTTGCACCTTCAAGCTTATGAGAAAGCCATGGCACATGTCACCAATAAGTTTACTCCACTACAATTATTTCCAAGGTCCCTAGATGGGGAAGCACTAAATTGGTTCCATCATATACTCCCTAGTGGGTCACTACATACATATGATGAGTTATAAGCAGTCTTTCTCAAGTACTACATACAATATAAGGGACCTTAAGTCACACATGTGAGGTTACCCTTATTACACTAGAGTGAGATAGAACCAACAACTGAATACATTCTAAGATTCAAGTCATGTTTGCATTAGTTGATTTACTAGTTGAAAAATTTAGATGTATAGTACATCTTTTCTAGAGGCCTCATTTTTCCTCTTAAGGAGAAATTATTATATCAAACATCCAAATAATTCTAGCATCTATATAACACAACTATAGCATTAAAGATAGAATTGGGACTAGTTGCTACACATTTAGAGGTAGATTTGGATATAGGTTTCTTAGAGCCACAATCATCTAACATGATACAATAACCTACTCAAATCCTGACTAAAAACCCAGTGAAATAAGAAAAACCAATAAAAATACTCAACAAGGAAAAGAGCCATTTTATAGAGCACCTCCTATAGTGAGTCAAGCATAGGACACCAATAGTGGGGCCATACAGTTTTTAGATAAAGATAGGCCTCATGACATATTATTCACATTAATAAATAGGGAGATGATCACCCTTCCTTATACTCATCACCATCCAACACACTGATTGCAGAGGATATAAAATAAACCATATGACAATTTTCATAGGATAAATTGACATTCAAATGATCATTGTTATGCACTGTGAGACTATATTGAATAGCATGCTAATCAAGGAATTATAACATTAATATAAGGGGCACCAATATCTCAATCTTTATACTCTCCTATATCACACTCCTCTATGATAGAGTTATCCCAGGATGTTCCCTTTGAGGAGCCATTGGTTACTCATCATATGAGCCATGTAGTTTCTTTATGAATGATTTCATGTACCATAGATTCAATAGAGATGGAAGCCAATTCACAGAGATCATAACATAGATTTAGTTCACACACCAATCAATATATTTGGAAACAACTATAGAGATCAGAGCACAAATTTAGTTTGCACACCAATCAAGATATTTGGAAATAACTATAATGATTAAAACACAAATTCAGTTCACACACCAATCAAGATATTTGTAAATAACTATAGAGATCATAGTATAATAATAGTTTGACCACCAATAAATATTTTTGATAGAGATCACAAAAATTAGAACATAGTCCACAAAAACAATTAATATATTTTTAAGACATGATGCAGAACAGAACACAGTTTTAGTTCGATAACCAATTAAGATATTTACAAGACATGATGCACAATAAAACATAGTTTCAACATGATAGTTGATTAAATATTTTCTATAAAGTATATAGATCTATTTACCAGTAGTACATAATAAGAAGTATCAGTTATAGAGGATATTTCTACACTTACACATTATGAGCAATATGGTCACTTGTTCACAGGCTAATTTAGCGAATTTCATAGATTCAAATCATGGTTCACAAACCAGTACAGTCAGTGCCATAGATTTATAACACCACTTCATAGGTATATATAGATATAAATCACTCAGTACAATAGATTATGGGATCATAATCACCCTTTCACACAACATGCACAATCATATTTCCTTATTTGACACAAGTCACAATGATAGTGAGGCTCCCATGAGACTCATAGATTAGTATGGTTTCTCCCTTCTTGTACATAATTTCCTCCTCTCTTTCTCCTTGCACATAGTTCATTTTCATTTTTCTTGTACATAGATTATATACAAAAAATAAAATAATATATATATATATATATATATATATATATATAACATGTTTAAAACATAAAAACATTCAAATAATTACTCAAAAAAAAAAACTTACAGATTATATGTATTGCTAAGTTTACATTTATTATATTTTCTAGACATTAAATATTTTATCTATATTAGTATAGTTAGTTTTATCATATTACATGCTTATTTTGTTCTTGTTGAGTGCTTGTAGATTACTTACAGGACTCAGGTCCACTACCATGATCAAAACTTGCTATCATCTACCCACTGGGGGCATATACACCGGTTCATGGTTATCCATTTGAGACATTTTCCCACTTGGGGGAATCTTATACACAGTTTCTTATACTAGGTTTTATTCTTACATTCTCTACATTCTAGTTTTAGCATTATTATATCTTGATATCAGTCATTATTATCCAGACTCATTTTTTTTGCCAAATATCACTACTTTAGACTCAACATATGTACATCTTAGCATTTACATAGATTTATAATAAATTCATGCATACTTTCATTTCTAAATTTCATAGTTTAGACTTGATTGTATTTTTACACTTCTTATATTTGAGGGTATTAGATCATGCCATTATTCTTTGGCTCTACGCCACTTCTATTCATAGTTTGTATTCTTTGGACATTTTCCCATGTCCTTGTTTGTGCTTTCCTGATTCTATATGTGGACATTTAAACATGTCCTTATATGTGTATCTAATCTAATTTGCTTGTTACTTGCATATGTGGACATTTGAACATGTCCTTGTATGTCTTCTTTTCTCAAATTTAGTGACATGTGCCCATGTCCCTTATATTTTGGACCCTTGGCATATTTTGCATTCCTTATGTGTTTTGTATGTATATTTTATTAATTCATTATGGCCATGACACTTATCTTTGCTTGTTACACACATGAATTTTTGATGCCATGAGAGACCTCATGCATCTACCCTTCTTATTTGGGTGTCATGATGGACATCATGCCCCATTCCCCCTAGGTAACTACTCAGTTTTACTCAGATTTATTATTACATACATTGATTACATCTATATTGACACCCTTGTGTAATGTTAAACATGACATACATCTTATATTACATACTTATGCTCGACTTATCTTACATTATGATGTTATGTTATGCACATTATATTAGATTATCATGCAGTTATCATATATGCTCTAACTAACACACATTTTGTTGAGCTTTTTCTTTTGATAATAGTTCTTGCATAGGTTTACCAACTACCCTCAAAAGAGGGGGAATTCATAAGGGTTTGTCACATATATCAAGCTCTTACATTTCATTTGTAGAACATTTTTTAGCAGTCAGGCTCAATTTCAGAAAATTAGACATAAGTAAACACAAGAAAAATAACGATTCAAAAAGTAATACAGTGACACACATTTTAGACCAAATGAACATTATCACCCAAATAGGGACACTATCACCACATGGAAATACTATCTAATATGTGGTGTTATTGTTCAGTAGCATTAGTTTCATGGTAGTTCAAATTCACTAGAATAATACAACAAGTACAATATAAGTTTGTATCAATCTAGTTATATGTTTGACAGTTATGCTCAGATTTACACTAGTTCAACTCAGATTCATATCAATTACTCAGATTTGAGGTAGTATGCCTGACATGATCATTCCCATATGTAGTTCAAATATTCAGATATGCTTATTAAAACTTAGTCTATAATTTGTATACTTAGATATCATATTAGAGGTATGCACATGACACATTGTTTCCATATGCTCAGTTATACACAAGTTGATAGAATGGAATGACAAACTTCATACCATTATCTACACTGTATACACTTCAAATCATATTATAGGTTGTCACTAGTTTCATGACTTATTCCATCTACAGTGGTTGGCATTCTTGAGTGGCTAACAACTGCTTAATGTACCCAAGTGGCCATGGAGTTGGCATACATATTTAGATATACTCAATTAGATATTTATAACACTTTGTACAGTTAAGTTTTAGATGCATCTACTACACATGGGTGGGAAATGATGGAGTCATAGCGTACTTAAGTTCTTGAGCCACCCACACGAGAGGGTTGGAAACACTATCAATCTAATCCAAGACATTCATAGGTCATGATCCACTAAGCAGGGGTGGGAAATGATGGAGTCAAAATTGGATTGAGTTCTTGAGAAACCCACACATGAGGATTGATCAAGCTATCAACTTAGTCTAAACTATTTAATGATTTGATCACTATATAAATGAAAACAAATAGGTTATCACTAGGTTCATGCATTGGTTTACGTACCCAATGAGGTGTATTTATTCCTTTCCTCTTTCCCATCTCTTTACTTAGTTTTACTCAGTTACTTCTTTACTCATCACATTATTTTACTTTTGATATCTCTTAAGTAAGGATTGATTTATGCATGTTTCATTTTTAGGTTATGCATTGGATCATGCTTCACATACGTAGAAATAACTTCACATATTCAAACTCATCTTCATGAGCTTCACTTCCAAGGTAAGTCTAGGTACACTTTTGTTTCCTTTATAGTAGTTATTTCACTTTGCTACATTTCTAGCATAAAGGGGGGGAAATGTAACCACTTAATAATGGTATTTGAGTACTAAGAGTGATACTTAAGACTAGTTATCCCTAGACCTATTTTGGAGCCTATTATCACACTTTTCCAGTCTTTGTGTGGACCACATGCATCCCTAATCAACTTAAACATAGTCTTAGAGCCTCATTTCCCAATCTTGGCCCTTTGTGTCCAACAATTTTCTAGCTAGACATTAGCGCTACATTAAAGACACTAAAGCCACATGATGTTAGTGTCCCTGAAATGGAACCAATATCCTTTACCCTATATTTCTTGAAGGAATATATTTTTAAAGGTTAAACCCTCTTAAAATTGGCCTAAACATCTTTTATTGTCTGCATAAGCTACATAACACTTTAAATACATGACTTTTAGACCGTTATCCACCAGATGGAAATTAGATGCAAAATACCCATTCAAACACGTAATAAGTTGAAAAAAATCAAGGTTATTAGTTCCTATTCTACCCTACTTCTGCATATTACCATATACAACTTCCCTATGCTCAGATTTTTTAGATTTCCAATCTCAAGCACACTCAAGGCACTCAAGACCACTATCAATCTAGCATTCACTTGCACTTATGCCAAACAATTAGGTGAGAGAATTACATTGGGATTTATTGTTAGGTTGTGGAGCTAAAAGCTTCATTGATGCAAACGGAGGAGGTTGCTGAGTTACAGAGTAGTCGACGTCAGTCAGGCCAACTGACGTCGATCATATTCAGTGTGTAGAGCAACTGACATCTGTTAGGTGTCAGCCGACATCAGTCTAACAGGAACCAACGTCGGTAACCTGTGTGTGTGTGCATTTGCATGCACTTCTAGAACTGGTCTAATTTTAGACAGACAGTTAGTTTGCATGTAAAAGACTAATTTTAGTCTTGAGTCTATGTTTCTAATTATTATAATTAGGAAGTCTAATTATTGTTTGTATGGGATCTATTTAAGAGACCCATGGGGCTGTACTATAATGTGAAGGATAAGAAGGACTTGCAAAGGCAAGGACAAGGGTTCTTCCAAGGTGTGTAAGATCTAGAGGGTTTGCAAGTGTGCAAGACCAGGTTGATCTACAGGTTGTGCAAGATTAGGTAAAAGATCTACATGGTAAGTAAGGTCAGTTGATCTGCAGGTGTGTGTGTGCAAGGTCAAAGGAGATCTGTGAGGTAGCAAGATCAAGGAGATCTGCAACACAACAAGGAGCAAGATCAGGGAGATCTACTTGGAGTACTTTGAGTACTTGGTGGACTGGAAGTAGGCAACAATGGTTGAGTTGATTGTCACTTACTGGTGGGAACAACAACTCGGTATTGAGTTGATTGTGTTTGTAATTGAGAGAGAGAGAACTCTTGAGGGAGAATTACTGGTACACCCAAGAGGTGTGGGAAGAGTGTGATTTCTTCATTGTATTTCCTTCTAGAAGAGTGTTAATACAAGATTGTATTGTCTCTCATATTTTGTGTTGTTTCTGAATTCTAGTTACATTTTACTTCTCGTTTAATTCTGTGTCTAGTTGCTTATACAAGGTAATCAATTGTGCTCTTAATCCTAACAAGTGGTATCAGAGCTTGGTTCAGAGCAGGTTAGTGTTTGTTGATTATAGGTCACTCTTAGGGGTTTTTGATTGAGTGGGAGTAAAGCAATGGCAGAAGAAAGTAAGCTAAGAATAGAGAAATTCAATGGCAAGAATTATCAATTACTGTATTGTGGAAAGAAAGGGTAGGTAAAGAAAGATTGTTGGTTGGTAGAAGATCATCATGAAGGAAATAAAGAAGCAAATGATGCAGGTATTGTTGCATGGGATGCTCTTATATGTTCTTTGGATAAAGTAGAATCTTGGGTTTTAGATTTTGTTGCCTGTTTCCATGCAACCCCAAATAGAGTATTTTTCCATGATTATGTCCATGGAGACTTTGGAAAGATTTATTTAGGGGTTGGTGAGCCTTGTCAAATTGTTGGCAAAGGGGAAGTGCAGCTGAAATTGCAGACGGACAACACATGGGTGTTGAAGGAGGTCATGCATGTCCCAGTCCTGAAGAGGAGTCTAATTTCTGTAGGAAAGTTGGGTGATGAGGGTTACACAGTTACTCTCACATTGGAATCTTGGAAAGTTTCCAAGGGTGAACTTGAATTAGCATGTGGTAAGAAAGTAGGTACTCTTTATCTATCTACCTGTATTACTGATTCTCCTTCTATTTTATCTACTTCAGATGTAGATGCAAAGATGTGGCTATGTAGGCTTGGTCACATGAGTGAGAAGGGGATGCATGTTCTTGAGTCAAAAGGTAAGAGTTTAGATTCGGAAAGCATAGATCGAGATTTTTGTAAGAAATAGAAGAAAGTGTGGTTTCTTGTTACTGATGTTACAAGAAAGGATCAGGTTTATTGCATAAAGAGGAAATATAATGTTTTTGACAAAGTGAAGAACTGGAAAGCCTTGGTTTTCATGGAGAAGATGATGGATAGAGATCAGCTCAAAGGGCTGAATAATTATGAGCAAGGCAGTTTGGACAAGGTTATGATCCAAAGTGAGCTCATGGGTAAAAGTCATCACTCACAGGAAAACACAGTTATTGACGTCGGTCAGGTTAGAACTGATGTCGATCAATTTAGAATCGACGTCGATCATGCAGGTACAGACGTCAGTCATGTGCAAACCAGAGTCGGTGGTGTTAGGCAGGTGGAGACCGACGTCAACCAGGGAACTAGCATCAACAATTAGGAGGACTTGACATTGATTGGGTGTAGACCGAGGTCGACCAGAGGTGATCGAGATCGGTCACTGTTAGAACAGATTTTGGGTGGATAACAAGCTGTCAAGGAGTCTCAAACGCCCATGAGGAGGACTGAAAGGGTAAGTAAGCCTCAAATTCATTATTCCCCTTCTTTATACTACTTGTTGCTCATTGATGGTCAAGAACTAGGAAGTTTTGAAGAGGCAATGTAGGTAAAATCCAGGAAACAGTGGGAGCATGGCATGAATGAGGAAATTGATTCCTTGGGAAAGAACCAAATGGGAGATTTAGTAGAGTTGCCAGCCAGGATGAAAGCACTGAAAGATGAATGGATTCCCAAGTTAAAGAAAGGTGAGAATGGATAGGTGAGACAGAAGGCTAGGTTATATGGTCTTGAGCAAGCTCTAGGACAGTGGTATAGGTTTGATAGGTTTATGACAAAGCATGGCTTTAGTCAATGTCAATGTAATCATTGTGTTTATTTTACCAGGTTGGATAATGGTCGCAACATTATCCTGTTACTGTATGTGGATGATATGCTTGTTGTAGGTTCATACATTTAGGGATTTGCTGATCTAAAGGTAAAAGTAGCTCAGAGGTGTGCCAAGAAGGATTTAGGAGGAGCAAAGAAAATCCTTGGCATGAGTATTTCTAGAGACAGGGAAAGTCACAGGTTGATTTTGTCTCTAGATGATTATGTGAATAAGGTAGTGGAGAGGTTCAATATGCAGGATGTAGAACCAGTTAGCACACCTATGGATGGACAGTTCACAGAATAGTGTCCCAAATCACATGATGAGGTTGAGTACATGAAAACTAGACCTAATATTATCCAAGCAGTGGGAGTTGTCAGCAAGTTTATGGCCAATTCGAGAAAGGAGCACTGGAAAGCAGTTCAGTGGATTCTCAGATATCTGAGAGGGACCAGCAGTAGGGATTCATGATATGCAGGGTTAGGCACTTCTCTACATGGGTATGTAGATTCAGATATGGCAGGTTACTTGGATGACAGGAGAAGCACCACAGGATATGTGGTGGTTAGTCTTCAAGATTGAACTTGAAGAGGGATACAAGCCAGGAAACAAAATTAGATGATGTATAGGTACAGGTATAGGTGCAGTTGTTTATCTCCAAGTGGGAGATTGTTAGGTTGTGGAGCTAAAAGCTTCACTAATGCAAATGGAGGAGGTTGTTGAGTTGCAGAGCAACCGTTGTAGGTCATATTCAGTGTGCAGAGCAACAGACATCGATTAGGTGTCGGCTGACATCGGTCTGACAGGAACCGACGTCGGTAACCTGTGTGTGTGTACATTTGCATGCGCTTCTAGAACTGGTCTAATTTTAGACAGACAGTTAGTTTGCATGTAAAAGACTAATTTTAGTCTTGAGTCTATGTTTTTAATTATTGTAATTAGGAAGTCTAATTATTGTTTGTATGGGATCTATTTAAGAGACCCATGGGGCTGTATTGTAATGTGAAGGATCAGAAGGACTTGCAAAAGCAAGGACAAGGGTTCTTCCTAGGTGTGTAAGATCTAGAGGGTCTGCAAGTGTGCAAGACTAGGTTGATCTGCAGGTTGTGCAAGATCAGGTAGAAGATCTACATGGTAAGTAAGGTCAGTTGATCTACAGGTGTGTGTGTGTGCAATGTCAAAGGAGATCTGCAGGGTAGCAAGATCAAGGAGATTTGCAACACAACAAGGAACAAGATCAAGGAGATCTAATTGGAGTAATTTTAATACTTGGTGGACTGGAAGTAGGCAACAATGGTTGAGTTGATTGTCACTTACTGGTGGGAACAACAACTCGGTATTGATTTGATTGTGTTTGTAATTGAGAGAGAGAGAACTCTTGAGGGAGAATTACTGGTATGCCCAAGAGGTGTGGGAAGAGTGTGATTTCTTCATTGTATTTCCTTCTGGAAGAGTGTTAATACAAGATTGTATTGTCTCTCATATTCTGTGTTGTTTCTGAATTCTAGTTACATTTTACTTCTAGTTTAATTCCGTGTTTAGTTGCTTATACAAGGTAATCAATTGTGCTCTTAATCCTAACATTTATACCTCCTTAGATGATTGTTATATAGGCAACATACCCATAAAGGGGTGTGGATTACATGTCTAGCACATTAGACCCACTAATCCCTTTTCTCATGGTGTTCATTCAAACCCTTACAAGCATGAAAACCTAGGGTGTTTTAAGGAAAATAAAGATATAGAAAAATGTATTGATCTCATAGACCTAAAATTTAGACCAGAACTGTAATAAGACCTAATCTACAAAACCTATAAATCATTTGTAGAGAGGATAGAGCTAATATCAGGACAATAGAGCCACATGGTGCCTCTATCCAAATGTGATACTACTATCTAGGGGGGTTATTAATAGGGATTGAGTTGAATACACTCAGACCTATTCCCATCTCAGTTTCTAACACTCATATCATTTGTATCAGGTGTTTTTCAAATAAGTCTTTATTTGCACATATTTATTACCATTTTTAGAAATTTAAAGCTAGTCAAATCTATAAAAATTCGTGGTTATTTTATGCATGTTATTTTGTTGATTTAGACTAATCATCACTTTAATAAAACTTAAGATTTACATAAGTAAAACCCTAAAAGGTTAAAATAAATACCTACCACTTAGTAATAAAGATGACATCATTTAAGGCCTTACATGGTGAAAATGTAGAACACCTTTGGGTTGGATCAACTTAGAAAACTATGTGTTTTCTAGTCTAGAAATTTTTTAAGAGTATGATGAGAAAATGACCATTATTAAAGAAAGATTAAAGGTTGTCTCTGATCAACAAAAAAGCTATGCAAACCTAAAATGGTCTCATAGAGAATTTAAAGTTTTAGATTAAGTATTTCTGATAGTAAGACCTCATAAAAGCTCAATCAAAATAGGCAAAGCTACTAAATTAGCACCATGCTATGTTGGACCTTTTGACATAATCAAAAAGATCATACCAATGGCTTATCATCTCGCTCTTCCTCCTTCTCTATCTAGAATCCATGATATTTTTCATGTAGCATTATTAAGAAAATATGTTTTAGATCCCTCACATATTTTATATTGGGGTAATTTTCAAGTGGAGGGCAAGGAAACAATTCATATGGAGGCCATGAAGATCCTAGCTTAGTGTAGTACTGATATGTGAAAAAAAGAATTAAAGCAAGTTTTGGTCCAATGGGACCAAATGGGAGAAAAAAGTGCTACATGGGAAGATGAAAATCTTTTCTAGCAACATTATACTTATTTATTTTAGGCTCTAAGGATGGTGCCCTTATAAAGAGAGGGTGGATGTCATGACCACACCTACTTAACAAATTGACTTTGACTTATCATTAGAATTATTTTGATATTATTATGCTAAGCAGATATTTATTATAGATATTATTTTACTATTCAAAATATTACTTATTTGTTT